>CAMOHE010047566.1:0-15685 GCA_946598075.1 Artocarpus hirsutus
AACATATCGAAGGGCACACACCTTTTTAAAGGCAAAGAAAAAAAATAATTTTAAGAAAAAAAATTGAATTATCTGACAATTTTAATAATTAAAAGAATCAACTAAAAAAAAAAAAACACAACTTTAAGTCTCCAGAAGAGGGAGGATCTTTAATCGTTCCACCTAATACACGATGTGAGGAAGAGTGGCCTTGGTCGTCTAATTGATGACGTCCAGGACTCTCTTTGTTTCTTTGTTTGTTTGTTTTTGTTTTTGTTTTTTTTTTTTTTTTTGTGGCATAAAAGGCACAAATTTATAAAAACAGCCTGAAAAGTTTTCTAAAGAATGAGATTAAAATCCCCTTTTCTTTTCGTTTGTGAAAAAACTCAATTCAACAATCAAAGCAAAAAAACAACAAGAAACTTTAGCTCCAAAAACAAACTAGGAGTACAATGAAACAGAAGTAACAACAAACAAAACTCGAAACACATTAGAGGGGGAAAAAAAACTATTAAAAGTTTTAAATCATTTTTTATTGTTTATCTTTGTTGAGATTATGTTGTGTTTGGGTTGTCCTTTCTCTTTTTGTCCTTCCTCAGCCATTTAGTTTGATTTTTTAAACCTTGATAGCATTAATAGAGCTTCTATTTCCTTGCTTTTACTATTAAAAATCTCAACCAAATTCCTTTTAAAACACCCCCAACCAAATTTCATTAAATTAGCAAGCAATTTCCTAGATGAGTGCCCAAAACAATAACAATGTACCATAAGGTTTTGACGCTAGATTGTGATCTTATGGTCGTTATTTTTGTGCTCTACCTGGGGCAAAAGGACCTATCTTACCATATAGGTTTCTTTTTTTTTTGGCTATATAAGGAGAAGATTTTACTAAATATGTATCTGTTTTTTTTTTTTTTTTTTTTTCATTCTTCTTCATGTAAAGTAATACATTATGATAATAATGTGCACATACTCTATAGCAGCTACCAACTTAGTACAATATCTGTTTATATTCACATAAAAAATGAAAGCTCTTTTGAAGTAATTCTCTCTCCCATAGAAATGTTAATACCTACCGAGTTCGCTTTATTAATTATGGCTTTTTTGCACCATTGCCTTTAAAATTGATTAGAAATTTATAATTTGTGTTCTAAACTTTAATTTTAACAATTTACATCTTGAACTCAAAAATCTTGCATTTTTTATTTACGCATGTAATGCACTTATGCTCCAACATCTAACATGGTACGATTTAGTATTTGGGAATTCAAACTTAGAGATCAGGAAAGACACAATTTAAAACGTTCTTAGAATAGAAAAGATGAGAAGAATAAGACACATGATCAAATAGTAAGAACAATAGTAACTTAGTGTCGCAGTTGGGAAAATAGTAGTTCTTTTGGCGTCTGCCTTCATAAGAGCGAGAAGGATGTTCTTGATGAGATTTGATTGGTTTTTTGCCCATTCACAATTTAATTATATTTTTATTTCACGAGTCTAGATTTTTTGTCCCATTTTTTTGTCTTATTGATCGTCACATCTATTATTTGTTTGACACATTATCTAAACTCAACATCTTAAACACATAAATAAAGCCTAAATATTCAAGTTAAAAGTAATTCATCTATATGTTAAAATGTAATTAGAGGGATAACCGAAGGAATAAGAAATTGAGATAACAGATCTTAATTCTTATTTCACAACAAATAAAAGGATAATATTTTGATAATGTCAGATCGAAATGCCTTGATGTTAAGTCACAATTATTGAGCAATAAAAGTTTTAATCAAGTTCTATCATATTGTCATTTTTTTTTGTCTAATATATATCTAATGTAATTTGAGCTTTCGGCTCATGTGTACATGTCTCCCTTTTTATTTATTTATTGTTTATTTATTTGTAGTTTTTCTCTCTTGGGTTATTGTGATTTGAACTGTTAAAACTAAGTAGTCATCGAGTGCAAACATAAATAACATATTGAGATAATTAGGGAAAGGGTCTACTTTGTCAACTTGTTTAAATAAATGGCCTTTTTTAAATAATTAGGTAAAGAGATGAACTTTTAAAGAATTAAGACAAAGTTCATCCCTTTACCTAATTATTTAAAAAATGCATTTTTTAATTAACATCAATATATCAAGGATTAACTATAATTTGTCATTAATAAACTTGTTTATCATTAGTAAATTGACATATTATGAGGTGAAATTGTTTAACCACTAACTAATATTGATTTATCATTGAAAAACCAGAAATTAATTGGTGATAGCCACAAATGAGTCCGACATTGATTAACATCGGTTCAAATTAAGAGTTCGAAGAAAAGTTAGTTTGAAATTCAAATTTTGTGAAAGAAATTATTGTAACAAAGTCGGTTTGAACCACATTTGTGGTTTGAACTATGTTACTAAGCGGCCTTTAAATTGGCACTTGTAAAGTATCCACTAAACTAATAGTATTGATATTATTGGAGAAAAAAGTGAATCATTGAATTTCTTTTACTTTTTACAAAAAAAAAAAAAAAAAAAAAAAAAAAAAAAAAGATATAGATAACCAACTATAATGCATACACGTATTTTATATGATAACTACCAAACTTGTTAAATATTTTTATTAACAAAAAAGAAAACAGGTACAATGTTTGTAACTTGGTATCATTTTTTTTCCTTTCCTTATCATTTACCCTGTGTTTAGGATGAATGAAAAATGGTACATTACTAGGCTTAATTGGTTAAGTATTAGCTAATATTGATTTACGGATGATTTATCTTTGATATATTAGTACATTATTAGGGAAATTGGTTAAACATTAACTAATATTGATTAGTCATTGACAAACCAACAAGTTAATTGGTGATAACCATAAATGAGCACATCAATGATTAATATCTGTACACCATTGATTAACATCAGTTCAAATCAAGAGTTTGAAGAAAAGTTGATTTGAAAATCATACTTTGAGAAAAAAATACTATAATAAAGTTGGTTTGTACTACATTTGTGGTTTGAACTACGTTCCCAATAGACCTTTAACTTGGCACCTGTAAAGTATCTACTTAACTAATAGTATTGATATTATTGGGGAAAATAGTGAATCACTGAATTTCTTTGTACATTTTATAAAAAATGGTAGGTAACCAATCATAATGTACCTTTATTTTATATGACAACCACCAAACTTGTTGGATATTTTTATTAGAAAAAAAGAAAAGATGATCAATGCTTGTGTTTTGGTATCATATTTCTTTCTTTCTTTTTCTTTCTCTATTATTTACGTTGTGTTTGGTATGAATAAAAAGTGGTATATTATTGAGTGAAATTTATTTAGTACTAACTAATATTGATTTAATAATTATTTATCGTTGATAAATCAATACTATATTTGGTCAAATTGGTTAAGATTAATATTAATTAATCATTGACAACCCGCTACCTAAATTGATGATAAACTACAAATGTGTAGATCACCGATTAACATCGGTACATTATTAATTAACCATTTAAAAAATAATCATTTCCCTGACTATAAAGAACTTTGGCCATTTACTGAAAAAAATCTTTAAAAACAGTCATTTACCTCCAAAATCCTTAATACAGATAATAAATGCAAATATAAATTTCTCTTTCAAGAAAAGAACGTATTTTTAAAATCTAAGTACCCGTTGCATTATCTTCAAACAGGAGAAATTTGGTTACTCAATAATTAAAGAGAAAGAGACAAATAATTCTTCCATCCAATTTTCTTTGGCTATATAAGTGGAAGCTTTTGCTCAATTGTAGCAATCCTGGAAAATATAGCCAAATAACATTGCTTCTAATATTTTTGTTCTAAATATTCATTGACAGTCTTTAAAATTAACTATTTGTTTTTATCATTAAAAAATGAAGACTACTTCAATTTGATCCAATATTAATCGATCACAAACCAAGTCACTCTAATTGTATACGCGGCCATGATGTAATATTCTAATCGGCAAATTATGTACTACAATATTGATTTCTTCTTTTCTTCTCATGCAACGTGGTAGGATATCATATTATTAATACATAAACTTACTCTAATTTTAAGAGAGAAAAAAATTACCAAGTTTTCTAATTAATATTTTGAAGATTTCTATGGCAAGATTTGAAAAAAAAAAAAGGAAATAAATGTATGTCTTTGTTTTTTAGACGTTACATCTATGCAAGTAATTGACTGTCTTGCATATTCAATTTGATTTTATTTTTATACAATTTTGATCAAATTCCACAATCATACACATAACACTACTCGTATAAGATCTTGCCATAAAGACGGACTCTAATGTTTATTTATTTCATTTGAAAATGCATTTAATTATTTATATATTCCATCATATTCCTAACAGTTAAAGAAGGCAGAAGAGATACAAATGGAGAACAAGCACAAGATTAGACCAGCTATGGTGGTAGCTACACTAGCACTAGTTGTGCTTGTTGTCGTTTCCTCAATTCCATTTGCCTTTGCTGGTCGTTTTCCTTTGCCTGATGCTCTGGAACTCCCATCTGATGATCAAAATGCATCACCAGCTCGTTGTGGACGTCGATGTCGCTCACTCCAAGGTTGTAGTGGTGGATGTACTTGCAAACTGCGTCATATGTTTGCCTCCAGGCATCCCCTCTACATGTGTGTTTGATCTAATGGGTGCATTGTCGGATCATCCAATGTCAATGCATTATATGTTATGTGTGAGGCTTTTCCTTGCTAAATAAGGCACAAGCAATGATATATATATATATATATATATATATGTGTGTGTGTGTGTGTGTGTGTTATAGCTTTATATGTCCCACTACTTGTCTATGTAATAAAGTTTGAAAGTGTACTGTTATCAATAATCAATGACAATAAGTGAATCGCATGAATTAAAGTGAAGTGAATTCTGGTGATTTATTTGTTCTTATACCTTTCATCCATAACCTTATTTAGTTTTTGAGTTTTTTGTATATCAACAAAACTTGCTTCCTTAGTTTTTTTTTTTTTTCTTTACAATTCTAGTGTTTTTCTTTTCCAATGTTCTCATTATATATTTTTTTAGCTTATGACACAAAAATGTTTTTAATCATGAATTAGACTATTGAAAATTAATCTAACGATTAAAATAACAATTTCTATTAATATTGCAAAGATATTCTTAAAAACATTCTTTTTTTTTCATACGAGATTGATCAAAAGTAAATAATTTTATGGAAGGGCAGAAAGTGGAGTTAATTGTTGATAAATTAATAATTAAATGCTACTTTAAAAAAAATTAACTAAAAGTACAAGATAGAAGAACAACAAAGTGAATTTAGATTTTCATTTTTCTCCTTTAATGTCCTCAAAATTCCAAAATCTATCTTTTCATACGAGATTGATCAAAAGTAAATAATTTTTATGGAAGGGCAGAAAGTGGAGTTAATTGATGATAAATTAATAATTAAATGCTACTTTTAAAAAAATTAACTACAAGTGCAAGATAGAAGACCAACAAAGTGAATTCAGATTTTCATTAATCTCCTCCAGTGTCCTCAAAATTCCAAAATTCCAAAATCTATATTTTCAAGACTCCCTCTCCACAATCTCACACAATTGTCTTTTGTTTTCTTTCTTTTTTTTTAAATAGAAATGTATACGTTGTTAATTGTTAATTTTATAAACCAACCAAAAAGCATGTAGTCTTCTTCCTCTTCTTCTTAAGGTGTTTTAGATCTCACTTTCACTCGAGCATTTCTCCTGATCGATCTCTTATTAGGGGTTTTCTTTCTTTGCCATTAGAAAGGATATTTCATGCATATAACCTTCAAAGCACTTTTTCTTAAATATTTTTTAGTTGCCCTATTTAAATAATTTTTATCAGATGGGCCTAATTAAAACTAAACTAATTTTCACCAAGCAAAAGTTTAATGTAAAGAACAAACTCAATAAGAAGAAATAATGAAATCGTTTAAATAATTTCCTCTTGAGCGTTTGAATTTTTTTATGGAATCGTTTGAATGTTTTGAATATTTAGTTCATATGCAATAGTCATGTGATTGTATTTACACGATAAATAATTATCAGAGGACGTTGAAGGGGACATAAAAATATGACAATAAAATGGAACTTATCAAAATGATAACTTACAATAATTGCAAGAGAGAAAAAATAACCAATTTTCTCATGTAATTATTTCATCTGAAAATGCATCTAATTATTCCACATTCATGCTCCAATAATTAAAAGAAAGTAAGAAAGAAAAGAGTTTGTTAGGAAAACACATTAAAAATAATAAGTTCAGTTTACTGTAGTATAAAATTCTCATTGTTGTAAAGAAAAGCAAAAATTTGCTACAGTGTAAAGCTCTCATATGCTGTAGTGTTTAAGTTTCAACTTCAAGTTCGAATGTGTTTTCCAAACGAACTCTACATCATACATGGAGGGTAACAGCAAGGTTAGCCCAGTGTTGGCAGTGGTTGCTACACTAGCCCTAGTCGTGCTTCTTGTTGCTTAATTTCCTCTATTCCGTCGGCCTTTGCTGGTCGTTTTCACAATTTTCTTAGCGTTGTTGACCTCCCATTTGATGATAAAACCAATTACAATGGAACAGGCAAAGCTAAAGTAGTATTAATATCAATGCAATGTGTGTGTGAGGCTTTTGGTTTCTCTATATAAGTCAAGCATAAGCTGGGTGTTTAGGAAATGTGATTAGAACTGAAACTTTTAAATTGAAAACTATAGTATATGAGAGCTTTACACTGTAACGTAGTTTTTCTTATTACTGTAAAACCAAAAGTTTGTGGCTGACACTGATTTTGCCAAACATTCTTTACATATAGCTTTATGTGTCCCACTATCTATCTTTGGTCGGGTTTGTTCTGATGTTTCTTCGGGTTCAGTTAAAAGGTATAGACACATGCAGTGGTGCTTCTTTCTATGATCAACAAAGGCGGGCATTAGTTTTTGGACAAGTTCATGGAGTTCTCATCCTCCCTCGACAGTGGCCGGCTTGTTAATGGTGTCCTTGTCGTTATATGTTGGGTCTTACCTTTTTCATTTTAAGTTTTGTGTTTATCAAATAAAATAAGTTATATTTTTACCACTAGAAGCAGTTTGTTTTCTGGGTTTTGTTAGTTTGTTGTTGTAATAATAGAAGTAGTCTCTCCACTTTCCATCATAGTCTTTTTAGCTAGTTCCTGAGTTGTTTTCCTCAGAGGTGTTGAGATAGGCCTCGATGCTATCAGTTTCTTAATCTAATCCAATTGGAATTATCCACATTTTATGTGGTATATTCGAAAGAGTTGTGTTTGTGCTCGATAGTTATGTGCTTTTTTGGTTATTTTGTAGTATACATGTTACCCTTTAAGCGTTTTTAATTGAACCTACTAGTGGTTCTAGTCTATAATCTGGATTGGGTTGCTACATACGTTGTAGTCTTTCACGTCTAAATTAGTGTTTGTATAATTCTAATTTAGATTGCTATTTCTACTCAAAAAAAAAAAACATGTACAATATTGTTTATTGTTCAGTACTATTATTTATTTCTTTATAAATAATAAAGAAATATTGATTATTGTTTATTGTTTATTGTTTATTGTTAAGTACTATTATTTATTTCTTTTTATTCATCAAGCAAAGTAAGATATACTTTATGATTTTGATTGTTCAGTACTATTGTTTATTTCTTAATAAATAATAAAGAAATATTGTTTATTGTTCAGTACTATTATTTATTTCTTTATATTTATCACGCAAAGTAAGACATGCTTTATGATAATATTTGTACATCCTTTTTCTTGCAACGACCAAATTCGTACAGTTCTAATTGTTTATAGTATGAACATATATATCACAAACTAAATGAAAAGGCACTTTGCAAAAGTTTGCTCCTTTAATTATTTCATTTGAGCTCTTAATTTATGCGTTTAAAGTTCACTTATGCTCCAACGTTATCAAACGGTTTGACGTTTAGGAGAGTGGAGACACCCGACGTTCTCAAAATAAAAGAAGATAAAAAGAAAATTCTATAACCTCCTTCCCGAAACAATGGAAGTATATATATCTATTTATTTTTTTTAGTTAACAATATATATGTTATGTTTTTACGGGAATTATCTCTTGGTTATGATAACATGAAATGCAACGAAATGGGATTTTATTATAAATTATATAAATACGATTGTAAAAGAAAAGATTGTGATTGAGGCACATAATTTATCGTGCTAATTTGGATTGATTGTCTGGATGTAGGAGAGACGAAGGGGTTTAAGAAGCGTTTTTAATTTTTCTCTCTCTAAGGTTAATTTGAATATTAAAACTGAGCATTGACAGAGTGCAAAAATAAATAATAGACTTTCTAAATAATTGTACACATAAAATCTCCTTCCATGAAAATAATGTGCTTTCTAAAAAGTTAATTAGTACCCGTTGCCTTATCGTCAATCCAAAAAAAAAAAGTGGTTTTGTGTACTCCATCAAAAAAAGAAAAAAAAAAAAACAGTATTCTTCCACCCAATTTCCTTTGACTAGAAAAGGAGGAGCTTTTGCTTTGTTGTAGCAATCCAGGAAAATATATATTCAGTAATACTCTACACGAGAGTACTATACATCTTCTTTCTAGTGGCTAAATCAAAGCATATATTAATGTAAGTGTCACTCGTAATATATTAATATGTTTTTTTTTCTTATTGTTCAAAATCGGTTTCCTTTATTTTCACCCATTGCTGTTAATATTTTTGTTTCAAATATTCACTGATAATCTTTAATATTAATGATTAAATAACATTCAAATATTACATATTCTTTTTGTTAAATGGGTTGATGAGTTTGATTTGATCATTAAAAGGAAATGAAGACTAGTTTAATTTGATCCGAAATTAATTTCTCACTACCCAAGTCATTCTAATTGTATATAGGCCACGATGTAATATTCTAATCGGCAAAAATTATTACTATATATTGATTTCTTCTTTTCTTCTCAGGCAAAGTGGTAAAATGTCATGTTATTAATGGATACACTTACTCAAAATAACACATCTACCGTATTTACGCAACATTTTCATTAAAAAAATGGCAATATTTGATATGGAATACGTATTAGTATATCTTTCTTCATCATGCAAACTGATATGTTACGATGGCTTGAAATAATTTTAGTTTTCCCCTTAAAATTTAGGAGATTTTTTATTTTAAGGATTGAAGAGAGGAACTACTTGAATGTATGTCCTTGTTTTTTAGCGATCAAATTTGTATTAATAATTGTTTGAAAGTTTAAAAGGTAAAGTGGTAATTTTTAAAGTTTAAGGAGCAAAGTGAGAAAACTTCAAAAATTAAAGGCCATTAATATTAATAACTCTTTTTTTTTAATTTTATTTTAATATAATTTTGACCATATCCCAAGATCATACACGTGCACAACTTATATAAGATCTTACCATAGAGACGGACCCTAATGTTTATTTATTTCGTTTGAAAATGCATTAAATTATTAATATATTCCATCATATTCCTAACAGTTTATAAACAAGGCAGGAGGGATACAAATGGAGAACAAGACCAAGGTTAGGCCGGTTCTGGCGGTAGCAACACTAGTGCTAGTTGTGTTTGTTGTCGTTTCCTCAATTCCATCTGCCTTTGCTGGTCGTTTTCCGTTGCCTAATGGTATTGAGCAACCCTCCGATGATCCAAATACATTACCTGAGTGTGGACGTCGATGCAGCACACTCCAAAGATGTAGTGGTAGATGTACTTGCCAATTTCGTGCTTATATCCCTCCAGCCACCCCCCTCTTCTTCTGTGCTTGATCTATCAAATGGGTGAATTGTTGGATCATCCAACGTCAATGCAGTATATGTTATATGTTATCTATGAGGCTTTTCCTTGCTGGTTAAGGCACAAGTTAATATATACATATATATACATATATATATTATAGCTTTATGTGTCCCACTAATATAATAAAGTTTGCATGTGTACTGTTATCAATAATCAATCAGAATAAGTGAAACGCATGATTTAAAGTGAAGTGAATTCTTATAATTTATTTGCCGTTATACCTTTCATCCATATCCTTATTTACTTTTTTGAGTTTCTTGTATATCAACAAAACTTGCTTGCTTAAGTTTTTTTTTTTTTTTCTTTACAATTCTAGTTTTTTTTTTTCAATGTTCTCATTAAATTTTTTTTAGCTTATGACACAAAATTGCTCCTAATTATGGACCAGATTATTGAAAATTAACCTAACAATTAAAATAACAGTTTCTACTAATATTGCAAAAATAGAGTTCTTAAAAAAATTCTTATTTTTTTCATACAAGATTGATCAAAAGTAAATAATTTTTATGGAAGGGCGGAAAGTGGAGTTAATTGTTGATAAATTAATAATTAAATGCTACCTCCAAAAAATTATAAACTACAAGTGCAAGTGCAAGAAGAACAACAAAGTGAATTCAGATTTTCATTAATCTCCTTCAATGTCCTCAAAATTCCAAATTTCATCTTTTTCAAGACTCTCTCTCTACATTCTCACACAATTGTCTTTTGTTTTCTTTTTTCTATTTAAATAGAAAAATATATAAACTTTTAATTTTTAATTCTATAAACCAGCCAAAAAGCATAATGTCTTCTTCTCCTTCTTGAGGAGTTTCAGATCTCAATTTCGCTCGAGCACTTCTCCTGATCGATCTCTTATTAGGTTTTCTTCCTTCGCCATTCGAAAGGTTATTTCATGCATATAACCCTTCAAAGTATTTTTTCTTAAATTTTTTTTTAATTCCCTATTTAAATAATTTTTATCAAATGGGCCTAATTAAAACTAAACTAATTCTTACCAAGCAAAAGTTTAAGATAAAGAACAAACCCATTAATAAGAAACCATGAAATTATATGGGAGAATTAATTTCTCCATGACTTTCATAACGTAAATGTACAAGATGTTCCTTGAAGCGATGTAAAAGGTTCTTTGTTTGTTAATGGATTAATTATATTTTTTTTTTTTTACAACAAATAAGAGTATAATATTTTTGCGGGATCATAAAGACTTGCCTTGATTTTAAGGCACAATTTTTGAGCAACCAAATTTTTAATCTAAGTTCTATTAAATTATTATACTTCTATTTGTTGAATATAGATATAATATAATTTGAGGATTTAGCTCACAAATCTTTTTTTTTTATATTCTTCTAATAATATCATGTCATATTAATTAAAATATGTTAACTGTTATGATATTTTTATTGATATGACATATTGAAATGCTAATCAAAATTAACTAATTTCATGAGGATTTTGAATCGGTTAGTCGTGTCTTGAACTCATTTAGCACCTATACCTCCATTTGTCTACTTGGTTATGAAAACTTTTCTAGAATAATGCTTCAATTTTTCTCCAGAGAACAATCTTGTGTGTTAGGGGCGTGTGAGAGAGAGAATTTTTTTACAACAAAGCCATTTTAATTAACTTGCAAATAGTCTGCTGGAATTCAAAAGTGTTGACTAGATACTTGTAATACCCTTTTATCTTAAACGAATATTCATAGTGTTAAATTTAATTCTTAGTGTGTCAATATAAATTTTATAAAATTTTATTTGATCATAAATATGTCTAATTTTACTTATTTTATCTATTTTAAAATTTTCAAAAATTTTATACACCTATTTTGTGAAATTACCAAAATGCACCTGAATTTATATATATTTATGAAAATACCACTATAGCATTGTATGCTTAAAGTCTTCAGGAGAGATACTTCTTCACTCCCTCCCTGACAACCTCACCAGCTCAAAAAAAATAATAATAATAAGGTTGCTTCGTTTTCCTCTTTCTTCCTTCTTTTCCTTCTTTCTTCGCTTCATCTTTTCTTCCAAGGCAGCCCAAAACACAGCAAACCCAAGAAAACCAAACATCACATTGAAACCATTTTCTCACTAGAATTTATAAAAACAACCTCCTAGTAACTCATAGAGCTTGAAAACAAAGAGATTTTAGAGATTAATACAACATTTTTAGCTTGAATTCGAGGTAAATTTTCTAGACTAAAACTTTGATTTAATTGTGTTTTGAGCTTGAAAATTATTAGAATTTAGTTCTTGATGTTTGTAGGTGATTATACTATGTTTTTACACTTAGATTGGTATTAAAAACTAAGATTTTAGTTGAAATTAATGGTTGAGTTCATAGAGGTCGTTTGGGAATTTTTCTAGGTGAAAAACGACCATGGAAGCCCAAAAATGACTAAAAATGACATTGGAGGGAAAAAAACGACATATCATTTTCCAAAAACAAAGTGTAGTTTTCCAAGGGGGAATTTTTGAAAAAAAAAAAAAAAATTTTGCTTTAGGTGGGGACCATAGAATAAAGGTAGTTGTTTAATAATTTGAGTTTTAAAAATGTTAAATATGTTTGCTATAAAGTTTATAATTCCAAATAATTTTGTTTAAATGAATATCAAGCCTTTTAATTGTTTTATTTCTAAACATTTTAAAAATCAATTTTTAACATATTTTGTACCAAAATAAAGTTTATTTTAATTTATAAAATTACTGAAATTAAGTTAGAAAGTTATAATATATATTTTGAGCTAATGATGAAGGCAGACTAAGAAAATTAATTAACATAATTAAAAAATTAGTATTTAAGTTAAATTTATAATTTGTTACACGTCTTAAGGTTAAGGGCGTATTTAGAGCATACATGGTGTGAACGAATTATGAAGTATCCATCAATTTATTTGCCAAATAGATAGGATTTCTTTTTTCTTTCTTTGATAGCCATGATTTAAATTGTTTTGGTCGTGAAAAATATTTCATGAAAATGTGTTTGAATACCATTGCTTTTGAACATGGATTTCTTCGTAGATTGATTCGAGAAAAGCATAAATTTGAAAATATTCATAATTTAACATTATGGGAAATATAGATGTCAAAAAAGATTTAGACTCAGGATAATAAATTCTAAGTATTGATTGTTTCAGAACACTATCTAAGAGTAGGAGTAACTCTAGATAGTAAATGTGCAAAGGGATAGCCTTAAATATCATGTTATGCACATATAACATTGGGGCAGGCCTTAAACCCTAGCTGGGGCCACTCCATGCATGAGTGATTGAAAGACAAGATATATGACATGTTGACAAGTATAATATATGAAAAGAATTGCGAAAAGAGAATTTATGATGAATTGACATCAAGAATTTCATGTGGATTTGAAATCTCATGCCCCGTTTGGTTTCGTTCTCAGAATTTTTAAAAATATTTTTGCACGTTTTTCTAGGTAAAAATTTTAAAAACACTCTCAGTACAATTCTCAAAAAAAAAATATTTTTCAAAACAAAAACATTTTCACCTATTTTAAAAACAATACCAAACGGCCCCTTAATGTTTAAACTTCAAGTTTGATAAAGTAAATCCTACTGGGCCTTTCGTTTATTTTTCTATTATTTTTATAATTTCCTCTCTAGATTGTGCAAGTTCAAATAAGATAGAAATTAAATGAAGTTCTCCAGTTATGATAGCTGTCCATAGATATATAAGGTGTAAATAAAGTAAGGTTATCTATTTTGTATATGTTGTATGTCAATTGTACTGTGCAAATTGTTCCAATATTAGTTTTCAATATTTACAGTTATCCATATAAAAGAAATTAATCTTGAACAGTTTTGTTATTTATAGATTTTAAGCCCACACGAGGCAATAGTTTTCATTAATTGCGAGTTGTTTTCACCTTAACAGTTTAATTTAATTTAATTTAATTTTAATTATATTTCAACAGTTGCAGCCTCGTTTTTGGCTTGCAATACTTCTCTTGTCTATAAATAAATTTGTTTGAATTCGATCATGAAAATTAATTAGCTATTATCAATTTTGTTTTCCCTTTTGTTTATTAGTTTTTTTTTTTTTTTCATTAGAGTGATGTTTTGTATTGATATTTTATTAATTATTATTTTTTCAATAATATTTGAGTGGAGCCCTCTTTGTAGGGGATTGGTTGCCTAGGTAATTGTCAACCTAGATAAGATATTCTCAAACTCTTTTATATTTGTTGACTCCTATCTATGATTTAAAAAATAAAAAAATAAAATAAAAAGGTGGTTATCAGGACAATCATCATCATCATCATCATCATCATCATCAATAAATGTAATATGTTTCTCTGATTTTGAAAATTACATCAAAATGTCGTTGGTTAGACCTTAAATCTTAGCTTGGTCTCCATCATATAATTTCAAGTTGGGGTTTTATCATTCATTAAATCTCAAGCTAAAATTTTCATAGGTGTTGACTTGAATAAATATTATCCTAGACACCTTTCTTTCCATTGGATGTCACCTCTAAAAAAAAATGTTTTTGAATATAAAAATGGCTTTTGAATACACCCAACTACGTCATGATATCAGTGTAGCTCCTCAAGCTCCTTATGTGTTGAAAAAGAATGAGAGTTACAATAAGGCGTATTGAAATAAATGTAGGAGTACCAAGCATCTTGTAAGTCTTCCTGGTTCTCTTTGGACTCTTTTCCCAACTACTAGATATGGACTGCCTACTTTCTGTCTACAAAGTTGAATACCTACACCTTGGGGCAGATGCAATCTTCTACTTGCTACAACGAGATGTTTGCGGTTTGGGCGGTTTTTTGGGCGTTGTCCTTAGCAACTCCGATTCCATCTTGGAAGACGACGAACACCGAAAATGATTTTAATTTGGAAATTTTTGTTCAATCATTTTGGGTAGGCTATTTAATTGGTGATTCTATTAACAAAACAGAACTAAAGATACAACTCTGTGTTGTGTGGTTTTTGTCCCTGAAAAGAGCAGAAGAAAGCAATCCTTCTTTTGTTGAAGAGGACGAATGAAGGACAGCTCAGTAATGGTTTATCTTCTTTGCAGCGGATCAACTCTCTTGGGCAGACACATGTTATTCTGGTGTGGCACATAGCCACTAGTCTTTGTTTTCCTCCTCCGACGGAAACGAATATTCATGGGAAAACTGAAATGTGTACTCAACGCAAACATTTCAAGGCGGTCGATGCCTTGTCCGAGTAAGACTGTTGCCTGATCATGCTAATACAACAGAGATAGATGTTGTTTATTTTCGACAGCGAGAGATGTTCTTAAGGGCTGCAAGAATTTAGAAAGCAAGTTACCAAAAAATGATGAAACTAGTTCCAAGGAAATAATAAATACAGGCGCAGTGCTGGGAAGGCAGTTGATGGATGGATGAGATACAAGAGCGAGGGCTATTATGGAAGGTGTTGGCGGAGATGATGTTGTTTGTAGCCCCCTCCGACGATGTCACCGCCCACGCAGAGAACCTAGCTACCGGCGGAGAGCTTGTGACGCACTTGTGGGCTTTGCTCACCCATGCAGGTATTCTTAAAAGATCAGAACAGGCTGTTGACCCGGATGTTTGATTCAAGTACTTTGGTCTTGTTTAGCTGCTTGTATTGTATAATATAAGTTGTATTGTAGTATTTTATATTGTCACAAGCACTAAGGTTTTTGGTCCTTGTTTCAAAAATATTAAAGAGATTCATAATTTTGTGCAATATTTGGTGTACATATTATTTTTTTTGTATTGTTGGGAAAAAAATCGGTAACGAAATAATTATTAGGAGAATAAATAAATTATTTTTTCTCCTTCTTTGTGTAATCAAATGCAGATTCGACTCATTGATGTGGCGCGATCGATATTACTGGGGCGACAAGAAAAAGAACACAAACACTGAGGCATGTG
>CAMOHE010047567.1:0-12250 GCA_946598075.1 Artocarpus hirsutus
AAACTCCGTACGTTTCCCACACTTGTTGGACTCGGCCACTCTTGGATGGCTCGCACCTTTTCTTCATCAACCTGTATACCTTGAGCACTAACAACAAAACTAAGAAACACAAGCTTATCTGTGCAAAAGGTACACTTCTTGAGGTTAGCATACAATTTCTCCTTTCTAAGCACATCCAAAACAGATTTTAAATGCGCTACATGTTGGTCCACGTCTTTACTATAAATGAGTATATCATCAAAATATACAACAACAAACTTGCCAATAAATGCATGTAATAGATGATTTATTAAATGCATAAATGTACTTGGAGCATTAGTTAGACCAAATGGCATTACTAACCACTCATACAGACCATATTTTGTCTTAAAGGCAATTTTCCATTCATGACCCTCTTTCATGCATATTTGATGGTATCTTCTTTTCAAATCAATTTTTGAGAACATAGAAGCACCATGCAATTCATCCAATATATCATCTAAACGAGGAATAGGATGGTGATACTTTACCGTGATATTGTTAATGGCTCTGCAATCTACGCACATCCTCCATGTCCCATCCTTCTTAGGCACGAGTAAGACTGGAATGGCGCACGAGCTCATACTTTCTCTCATGTACCCCTTTGTCATCAACTCACTGACCTGCCTTTGAAGCTCCTTTGTCTCCTCGGGGTTGCTTCTATAAGCTGGTCGGTTTGGAATGGAAGCACCAGGAATAAAATCAATCTGATGTTCTATTCCACGAATTGGTGGCAAACCATTAGGCACCTCATCTGGAAATACATCCTCAAATTCCTACAACAGAGAAACAACAGAACTAGACAATGCAGGGTCAATTTCGTTAGAGTTTAAAAATGCCTCTTTGTACAAAAGTACAATCATTGGCTGATTTGAAAACAAAGCCCTTTTAATCTCACCGCCTCTTGCATAGAAGTTTGTTTTTCTCTCTGCTTTTCTCTCATTGGCTGATTGAGAATTTTTTTCATCCCTCTCAATTTTCTCTCCTTTGCTCTCTTTGCTCTCCTTTTTTTCCCTCACTGGACGAACTCTCTCTTTGCACTCCCACTCTTGATTTTTCTCCACTCATCATTTTCTTTTATCATTTTCTTTCTGTAAGCTCACTTGGTCTTCATGGACCTGTTTTGGTGTTAACGGAACAAGAGTGATCGTTTTCTCTAATGAAGGCATAGAATCGTTTTCTGAATCCTCGTCGGTTTCAACCTCTTCATTGTCCCGCATCACCATAGCTCGTTTGTTCGGACAATGCAAAGGACCTTACCACACTCCCTTACATGTTTCACTTGTGAAATGGTTCACTCAATTTCACTCGTGTTTGCACTCAATACTTTTAAGCTTTTATCCACTCTAATACTCTCGCCTCTCGTGCCTTTTTTACTCGTAAAATCTCATTCAGTTTCTATAAAACTAGTCAAATCAATATCAAAATTTGCTTGACAATTCACAAACAGATTACCAAGGAGGCTAAGAGTATAACAGGCAATGATAATTTGGGCTTTCAGAAATCACACCCAAAAGAAACGAAATTTGAGCAAAAAATTTTGGTCTTGGTAGGGAATTCATTTTTGGGCTCCTTAAACCATGAATAACAAGAATAAAAAAAAAAAAAATTAAGATGGATCTCTAGACTTTTTTTTTTGGATCCTCTTGTCTTTTTTTTTTCTTTTTTTTTTAACACGACTTTAATAATGGAAATCAAGACTCACGACTAATTGAAATAAATGAAAACTAAGGGAATGGATAAGCAAAACCTGATTAGAACCCTCGCTCTGATGCCAAATGATACAAACACCGTCAAGAACTGACGCGAGCCTAACCAAAATTGGTCTCCAAGATCGAAATTTCAAATCGGTTTAGTAGAAAACCGTGACCCGATGCCCAACAAGAAGCACGAACCTTGGTATGTGAGGACGTCACAATCAGCTATGGACAGACTAGTTGATAAGGCTATGAATGCCACTGAATTTTCTGATAAGTTTGATGATATGAACCCCGCCAACTAACGCGACAAGACCCGACATCAAATCTGGAATCGAACCCCTAATCCCTTAAGACACACGATTGTTGAGCCTTGACCCGTAATCTAGAGAGACACGAACCAAGAACCACAGATAGGAAGACGCCACACCTAGAATTTGCAAGAACACTTAAATTCTAGATGATAAGTCTGTTTGTTGAACGCCACAAGATTAATGTTGATAAGTTCAAAGAGTCCGCTTAAGAAAATAAGAAGAACGCAAAAAGAATCTCACCTAAATTCATGAATAATGATATGATTTATTCAAATTAGAATAACGAAGTGTTTATAGTTTTATAGGAACGATTTTCAACCCAAAAGGATCCCTAATCGAATGTTGACTTAGCAAATCCCTTAATTGGCGCTTTTCCATGCAAAATTAAGCCCTAAAATCTGAATTTGCTGGCTATCATCTAATAGAAATAACATAAAAGGAAAGTAACTAATTTTATCCCTTAAAATGCTCCTAACCTAATCTAGAAAAAGGGAAAATATCCAGGTTTGTTTTCTTGCCTAACAAAACCGAGTTTGGCAATTAAGAAATTACGAAAATTACATTAAGAAAATAATTTGATGACAAGACTCGAACTTGACGACATGGCACCCATGTGTCGATCCAAAATAGGAAGTTTGCCCCACAATTTACTGGAATCATGCACCATCATCAATGTGAATCTTCTAGAACCTTAATCATAGTGACTAGGCTCTCTTGTGATTGATTTGGGTCCATACCGGGGGCTTCATTTATTTGACATGTCACAAACTTATTGAATGAGCCCGTTCAATGCTTCCTTAAATCGCTTGGCCTTAGATCTTGTGATTGGACCACTTGAATCTCTTAAGGGATCACGAACATGGCTCCTAACTTGTACAACTCCACTGCTTGCATCATTTGAATAGTTTGTTTAGGAACCAAAGAGAATTAAACCGCAAATTGTGTATAAAAACTGATTACCATTGAATGTAATTCATTACAATATATAGTAGTTTCTCCTTTGTGAAGTTTTAGCTCCTAATTGCCCATGAAATTTCAGGCAAATCAATTACCAGCAAAAAAAAACGCCCAATCTAAAGCAAATAAAGTAAGTTCCCTAAATAGCTTAAAAGCCTTACAATAATATGAAATAAAAAATGCATGTTTCTAAAAAAAAGGAAACTGGACAATAAATAGATAAATAACTGATTTTTCTTGCCACTTGTTGCCTCAAATTTGGAAAGTAACTGAAATGGAAAGTAGCTTGATTTATTTGCAGCCATATGATTACTCGGTCCCTTCTAGAACTTGAATCACACATTTGTTAGTCTGGATGTCACATGCAATTCTCTCAATGGGCCTCCATTCTATAGCTTGAGCCCAAGATGCTTGAATCAGTCCAATAAGCATTTCTTTGAACTTCTTCGCATGAGCTCTCGTAACCGGACCAATGAGAACTTGAATTGGATCTAAATATGTCTCATCCCACGTGCTCTTGCTTGTGCTACCGATGTCCTCATCATATGGGAATGTCTCAATGAATTCTACCCACTTGGCATGGCGTTTATTCAATTTGTGCTGTCCCTTCAAATGCTTCAAGGATTCATGATCCGTGTGAATCATAAACTCCTTCGGCCAAAGATTGTGCTGCCAAGTCTCTAAAGTTAGAACCAATGCACACATCTGCTTATCATAAGTGGGATAATTTAGAGCTGCCTCACTCAACTTTTCACTAAATTATGCAACTGGTCTTCCTACTTGCATCAAAACGCCTCCAATTCCAGTATTTGAAGCATCACACTCAATTTCAAATGTTTTAGTGAAGTTAGGTAAAACAAGTAGATGTGCATTTATTAACTTCTCCTTGATCAGTTGAATGCCTTTTCTTGTTCCTCTCCCCACTTAAATGAAACGTTCTTCTTGATGACTTCAATCAAAGGTGCGGCAAGGCTACTAAAGTCCCGAACAAAACACTAGTAGAAACTAGCCAAGCCATGAAAACTTCTCACTTGCCGTATGGTTGTAGGAGTTGGCCAATCTTGGATTGCCTTCACCTTTTCCTCATCAACCTGTATACCTTGCACACTTATAACAAAACCAAGAAATACAAGCTTATCTGTGCAAAAGGTACATTTCTTGAAGTTAGCAAACAACTTTTCTTTCCTTAAAACATCTAAAACAAGTTTTAAATGTTCAACATGATTATCCAAGCTTTTGCTATAAATTAGGATATCATCAAAGTAGACAACTACAAATTGACCAATGTAAGCACGCAAAACATGGTTTATAAGTCTCATGAAAGTGTTAGGTGCATTAGTTAATCCGAATAGCATAACTAACCATTCATACAAACCATATTTTGTTTTAAATTCAGTTTTCCACTTATCTCCTTCCTTCATCCTAATTTGGTGATATCCACTCTTAAGATCAATCTTGGTAAAAACACAAGAACCATGCAATTCATCCAGCATATCATCTAGTCTAGGAATGGGATGACGATACTTTACCGTAATGTTGTTGATGGCTCGGTAATCTACACATTCTACATGTCCCATCCTTCTTAGGCACTAATAACACCGAAACCGCATAAGGACTCATGCTTTCACATACATATATCCCTTCTCCAATAACTCACCTACTCGCCTTTGAAGTTCCCTTGTCTCCTCAGGATTACTTCTATAGGCAGGCTGGTTTGGAATTGAAGTACCTGGTATGAAGTCAATTTGATGCTCAATTCCCCGAATTGGAGGTAAGCTAGGAGCCAACTCTTTAGGAAATACGTCCTTGAACTCCTGCAAAATTGAAACAATATTGCTCGGCAAAGAACCGGCAAGATCATTAGTGTTTAAAAGGGCCTCCTTGTACATTAGTACTATAAGGGGCTGATGAGAAATTAAAGCTTTCTTGATCTCGCTTTTCTTTGCAATAAAATTGTATTTTTCCTCTCTCGTACACATTAAGGTTAAACTCTCTCCTTTCTCTTTTTCTCTCTTATTTTTCACACTCTCTTTTTCTCTCCTCTTTTTTTCTTTTCTCTTATGTTCAGCCTCCCTCTCTTTCTCTTTTCTTTTTTCACTCGCTCTCTACATTTTTAATTGATCTTCAAGAACTTGTTTTGGAGTCAATGGATAAGTGACATTGGCTGTTAATTCATGGTAAAAGAGTACCTATTGGTGAAACCGTCATGTGTGGTTTGTCAATCTAACTGCCATGGTCTTCCCAACAAGAGGTGACATGAATGCATGGGAACAACATCACAAAGCACCTTGTGCTCATACTTTCCAATAGAAAATGCCACCATCACCTGTTTAGTAACCTTGATCTCATCACAATCATTCAGCCATTGAAGTTGATATGGCCTTAGATGCTTCAAGGTAGGTAACGTCAATTTCTCCACTAACTCGGTGCTGGCCACATTTGTGCAACTTCCTCCACTATTATCACACTACAAACCTTGTTATTCACAAAACACCATGTGTGAAACAAATTCTCTCGCTGATTATTCGCTTCTTCTTTAGCCTGTGCACTGAGAGCTCGTCTTGCCATTAATGACTCTCTAACTACGGCACACTCCCATCATAGACATCTTCGAGAGGTGGCATGTCATCTACTTCTTCTTCTTCATCCTCTGAAACAATCTCTCCTTGAGTTGTAATCACCATTACTCTCTTGTTTGGACATTCACGAGATATGTGACCCCTTCCTTGACATTTAAAGCACTTAATGTTACAACTTTTTAAGGTAGAAAATTCAATGTTACCTTGTTTAGGTGCAGCAACTTGTTTGGCATCCTTAGAGGGCTCGGTCTTTAGCTTGTTTGCAGGAAATTCATCCCATTTAGGGGCTAGTCTCCATGTGTTTGAGGTAGCCATGCTAGATCCCCTCCTAGCCATGTTTCTTCACTTCAACTATTGCTCCACTTTGATGGCTTGGTGCACCATATCTATCAGCTCCACATAACGTTGCATTTCTACCACATCTACAATCTCACAGTTTAAACCATGCAAGAACCTAACCATAGTGGCCTCTCGGTCCTCCACTACATTTGCGCGGATCATGACGACCTCCATCTCTTTATAATATTCATCAACACTCCTCTTACCTTGTGTGAGGTGTTGGAGCTTATTCTACAACTCCCTATGGTAGTAACTCGGGATGAATCGTCTGTGCATGATTGCCTTCATTTCCTTCCACGTCTCAATAGATCACTCTTCGGTTCTTCTTCTATCCTTCAACAATTGATCCCACCAAACAATATCATAGTCAATTAATTCAATTGTAGTAAGTTTTACCTTTTTTAACTCGGAGTAGTTGTGGCAATTGAAGACCATCTCCATCCTCTTCTCCTACTCTAGATACACCTCAGGATTATTTTTCCCTTGAAAGGAAAAAATTTTCACCTTGATGCTTTCTAAGTTATCATCTCGCCTCTGTCTACCTAGCCTATCTTCTCTATTCCCTAAACCATGCGCAAACCTGCCCCAGTTATTAAGTGAATCATCAAATTCATCCCAGTCACCATCATCCTCTACATCCCCCAATTGTTCACCATGGTCTATACGTCTAGGTTGCCTAATGGGATTATTTTGGCATTGCCCCCTATGTGTTCCCTCTTCCAACCTATCCATTCTCTCATGTAAAGGTTCCAATTCAACTCTCATCATCCGTCTTAATTCCCCCAAAAAAGCTTGAAACTATAGGTTCGAAATGGTTCATTGTTGGGTCTCTTCATTTAAATTATCTTCTTGATTGTGAGACATGTTTAGAATCTGCAATAAAAGGTTAGGAACCTCACAAGCACTCCCTCACATATTTC
The DNA here is from genome assembly GCA_946598075.1 of Artocarpus hirsutus. Lineage (NCBI taxonomy): Eukaryota > Viridiplantae > Streptophyta > Magnoliopsida > Rosales > Moraceae > Artocarpus > Artocarpus hirsutus. The sequence goes on from CAMOHE010047567.1 coordinate 6,825, forward strand.
ACTCAAGAATGATTCACTCACACTCGTGTTTCACTCAAATTGGCTTTTAACTTAATGTTCTCACCGCTCTTGCCATTTTCCACTCGTTGTGTCTTCTCAAATTCTTAATTAGACTCAAGAAACACACAAGATCCAAGCAGCAATTCAAACAAACCAAACTCTACCCAAACAATCCACAAGATTTAACATGCAATACATAGAATGGAAAATGAAGACTCAATAACAAGGATGCTAAGTCACAAGAACGTGTAAAATGAGTAGCCAAATTTCAGATTTTCTTTTTTTTGCTATGGAGTAAAGTGTATTCTAGGCTTATGGAACCCTATATAGATGAAAACAAACAAAAACTTTAAAAATGGTCTCCAGACTTTTATTTTTCTCGGATCCTCTTGTTTTCTTCTTTCCCTTGTTTTTTTTTTTTGTTTTCTTTTCTTTTTCTTTCTTTTCTTTTCAGATCCCTTTTTTTTTTTTCAAGATTCTAAATTTGACTAAACAAGAACAAGAACATAAGATAAAGGATAGTCAAGCTTGCCTTGGAACCTAAGCTCTGATGCCAATTGATATGAACCCTACTGACTAACGCGACAAAACCTGACAACAAATCTGGAATCGAACCCTTAATCCCTTAAGACACACGTTTGTTGAGCCTTAACCCGTAATCTAATAAGACACGAACCAAGAACCACAGATAGGAAGACACCACACCTAGAATTGTAAGAACACTTAAAACTCTAGATGATAAGTTAGTTTGTTGAACGCCGCGAGGTTAATCTTGATAAGTTCAAAATTCTTCGCAAGAAAATAAGAAGAATGCAAGAAAAACCTCACCAAATTTGTGAGTGATGATCTGATTTTCTGTCCACAAAATAACAAAGTGTTTACAAATATATGGGAACAATTTTCAGCCCAAAAAAAATCCCTAAACGAATGCTAACTTAGAAAATTCCTTAATTGGCGCTCTCCCATGTGAAATTATGCCCTAAAATCCGAACTTGGCTGGCTGTAATCCAACAAAAATAACATAAAAGGAAAGTAGCTAATTTTATCCCTTAAAATGCACCTAACCTAATCTAGAAAATGAAAAGTATCTAGGTTTGTTTTCATGCCTACCAAAACCGAATTTGACAACTAAAAAAATACAAAAATTACATCACAAAAGTAAATTGATGACAAGGCTCGAACTTGATGACATGGCTCCCACGTGTCGATCCAAAGTAGGAAGGTTTCCTAGAATTACAAATATGACAAATTGGCCCCACAATTTACTGGAATAGTGAACCATCATCAATGTGAATGTTCTAGAACCTTAATCATAGTGACTAGGCTCTCTTAAGATTGATTTGGGCCTATGCTGGGGTTCCATTTATGTGATACATTGTAAACTTGTTGAATGAGCCCGTTCAATGTGTCCTTGAATCGCTTGGCCTTAGATCCCATGATTGGACCACTTGCACAGCTTAATGGATCACGAACATGACTCCTAACTTGTGCAGCTCCATTTCTTGCATCAAAGCTTTAGTGAATAGTTTAATTTTTTCCCCTTTTAGTCCAATTTTTTTAAGAAATAAATTTTGTAAATCGTAATGGGGTATAGAATCATACGTGATAGGTCATAGTTTAAGTTGGTGTTTCATTATTTTCATCCATTGATCCAAATTAGAAAGCTACACTCAATTGTTGGATCATTCTCCACTGGTAAAAAATTTTAGCATTTTCCACCATAGACTAAAAAAGACTCACTTCAAAAACTATTTTGGTTCCTAGCTAGGGAGAACGTGCTTCATTAGCTAGTATTTATATAAGCAAGAATAGCTTCTAAGCAGCTCATCAAACAGTCAGAAATTTTGTCAATATATTGGACCATGTATCATTTTTTATGCGACTAAATTCTCACAATGTTCTAAAATACTATGCAATAATAAAGAAATGTCTTGCACGATCGTGCACGTCAGTATAGCTACCTAAATTCGTCTTAATTATCAAATCATGCAAAGCATAAAATTTGACGAAATTATAACTATTCACTTTTTGATCAACTTTCAATATTAACTCCTTTTCCCCCTATAAAACCAGAACTTTTGCTTTGATTCACTTATCCACAGATCATCAAAAAACAATATTAATCTATATATATACACACACACACACATATAGTGGCTAAGTACTGAAGAAAAAAAATATGAAAATGTGCAGGGGAAAATCATCAGTTAATGCAGTGGCAAATATTGCAGCATTATCATATCTTGTGCTTCTGAGCCTGGCATGGCAATGCTACGGCCAAATGCAGCAGGGATTCTACAAGGGAAAATGTATAAGCAATGATTTTGATCTTACTCGGGGTGGGGGTACTTTTAATCAAGAGGATGTTAAGGAAATTGTGGCCCGACAAGTATCCAAAGACTTCTTCAAGGACCCAAATAGATCACTTGCTGCTGTTCTTCTTCGGTTGTACTTCCACGACTACTTTGTTCAGGTAATATATATATTCACACACACAAACAAATACACACACTCGGTTTGATTTTATACACTTTTCCTCATGAAAAAATATATAGCATTTTCATATATTATATGTTGTTGTAATTTAGCTCAGTTAAAACTAGCACTGTTACTTTGTTGCTCACTTGCTTTATAACATATTAATGTAGAGTATTTTATATAGGTTGTGTTTGATTTTTACATAAAATGGTTTTGAGTCACGATTTTTTAATGCCCATGTAAAATGAAAATACAAGAAAAAAAAATTCCAATTCTGCATTTCTTATTAGAAAAACATTTCAAAACACTATCCTTACTTGACATTATAGTTGATGAAATATGGATCCATCTGTGAGACTCATGTTATAGGACCTACATTATATTGAAATTTGATACTTACCGTCATTGGTTCTCCTTAACATTACTTTTCTCTTTTTTAAAGTTGGTGCCCTGTTTGTAGTAGTCTCTAATTTTGACAGTTTTCTTCTAGCTTTCATTGCTCTTCTCATCTTTATGCATAAATCTGTTTGACTAATCTATACATAAAGCGCTCTTTCTACTTTTGTAAAGGGATGTGATGCCTCGATTCCACTAGACAGTCCATCCAGAGACCAAATGGAAGCGTTAGAGGTTATGATGTTATCAAGCGCACCAAGGAAGTTTTGGAAGAAAAATGCACGGGAGTTGTCTCCTGCGTGGACATCTTTACTTTGGATGCCATGGCCTTGGCTAGTGTAATGTCCCAATTGCCATACTAACACCCACACCATCAAATTCAATTGTGTATCTATATATATATATATATATATATATATATATATATATATCTGTAATACCCTAAAGTTAATTAAGCATGATTACTGTATAAAATGATAAATTAGTGCACCATGATGTAATTTGAAACTTAATTTAACTATTTTGTGATATTTCAAAAATAATATTACTTCTAATTATTTTTATTTTTTATTTGTTTGTTATTTTGAATTTTGAAACAAAATAATTTGTTAGATACTAAACATATCTCATTTGAAACGTGTGTGCTGAAAGTGGTTTTCATGTTGAAAACCACTCCACTTCCCCTCTATTTATCTCCCCTCTCTCCCTCTCTTTCCCTCACTCTCTCTCAGACTCTCTTTTTCTCTCTCTCTTGTTCTCTCTCATGTTCTCTCCCTTTCTCCTTTTGCTTTCAAAAATTGAGCAAAAGCTCTTAACTTTTTTCTTTTTTCTCTATTTTTGGATTTCTTTGAAATTTTCTATGTAAAACTTATTTAAAATTGTTTAAATGTGTTCTAGCATATTTATCCATCATTTATGAATGTTTGTATGCTCTGAGAATTGAGGAAACAAGTTTTAGATCGAGATTTTGGACTCGGGGAGGCCAAGGCTCAAAGTCTAAGATCTCCAAATTTTTCCAGTTCGGCAAGCCAATCTTGAGGATTGACAGGCCGAACTCATGAGTTTGGCATGTCAAATTCAACTTATCGACAAGCCAAACTTGGAAGAGTTTGGCAGGTCTGCTCTAAATGGTTGGTAGGCCGAACTGTGGGGTTTGGCAGGCTAGACCAAAAAGTTTGGTAGGCCGACTGGGCTTCATGAAAAATGACCTTTTGTATCCGTTTTTATTATTTTAAACCTAGATTGAGATTTTAACTTTAAAGTATGATTTTATCGACATAAATAGCACACTAAGTCACCATGAGATGGCTTAGTAGTGTAGAATATCCTAAACTTGATATTGATGAACTTAGTCTCTATTTTAAGGTTGTACATGTAACACCCCCCCTTATGGACGTCACAATAATTGTTACTTTTACCATTATTATCATAATTTAGATATAAACAATTTAAATAAAATACTTATACTTAAACAGATATTCCAAGAAAAACATGCATAATTTTTTTTGAAACAACTTACCGGATTTGCTTCTCTCACTTCAATTAGTCTAACAAAATGCCTATAGTGTTCGGCTAATCAATCACCTATAGAAATGGTTAGTTTACAATACAATCATTTACTAAATTATACACACACAAAACTTCAAACAAAGTTTAAATCTCTTGAGAAAAGTACTTATATATCCAAATATTTTAACCATATCAAAATAAAGAAACATGGCGTGGTCCTCAAGAAAGCACAATTAAAGAAATATTAAACAATCTCAAAAGTCTATAGGAAAATAAATCAAGTCTTGGATCAACATCAGTGCGGAAAATAAAAATAAAATTAATAATAAAATCATTGTTCAAGTAATTAATTTTTTTTCATGGCGTGATTTTGTTTCCAATCCAACACTCCTAACGTACACATTCGTCCACATCCTCCACCTATTCTGATACGAACCACGTCAAGAACTAACGCGACCCTAACCAAAATTGGTCTCCAAGATCGAAACGCCTAATCGGATTTGAAATGGAACCGCGACCCGATGCCTAACAAGAAGCACGAACCTTGGTATGTGAGGACGCCACAATCAGTTATGGATGGACTGATTGATAAGTCTTTGAACGCCACGGAATCTTCCGATAAGTTCAAATAGTTTGTTTAGGAACCGAAGAGAATTAAACCTCAAATTGTATATCAAACTTGTTATTATTGAACGAAATCTGTTACAATATTTATAGTGTTTTCCGCTTTGCGAATTTGAGCTCCTAATTGCCCTATTGATTTCGGGTAAATCAATTACCAGCCAAAAAGATGCTAAATCTAAAGCAAATAAAGTAAGTTTCCTAAATAGCTTAAAAGCCTTACAATAATATAAAAGTAAACGCATGTTTTGTAAAAGAAAAGGAAACTAGACAATAATCAAGCAATTAGCTGATTCTTCTCGCCACTTGTCGCCTCAAATTGGGAAAGTAACTGAAATGGAAAGTAGCCAGATTATTTGCAGCCATAGGATTATTCGGTCCCTTCTAGAACTTGAATCACGCATTTGTTGGTCTGGATGTCA
>CAMOHE010047568.1:0-63707 GCA_946598075.1 Artocarpus hirsutus
AATAATTTGAGGAAATAAAATAAACCATCATAATAATTAAACAAATAAAAAGAACATTAAAACATTTAAATATGAGGTGGAACGTGTACGGGTCCCACTGGCCCCACATATTGTGCACACACATATAGTACCGACAATATTACAATACAACCACAGTCCATGAAAAGAAAGGTTAAGAGTTTACATGCCTTACTTACTACAGTACAACCTACCTAAATCTTCTACTGATTGTAAGTCCGGTCAGTAGACTCTTCTCCGATCCTAAGCTGATGTCCACCTAGGGTTAAAATTTTAAAACAAATAAAAATGTGAGCGAAAAGCTTAGTAGGACTATACTTTAAAATAAATAAACAGATAAATATTCAAATAAAACTTTCTTAATAAATAAATAATTAAATAAGTCAAATAAATATTTTCATTTATTAAAATTTCATTGAAAACAGTTTGTCAAGAGTACCTTTTTAATTCTCTTGGGCAAACCAATTATTCACCACCGAAGTGGCCCAGCTGGGTTTTGGGACCTGCCACCAAGGTCGTTCACTACACGACTCGATCTCTGATATGGCATCAAGCCCATATATGTTTTTATAATTAAAACCTCTATTTACCAAATATAATCATTAACATTTATTATGAGGTTCATTATGAGCATTTCTCAATCAGCTATTTGTAAATATATTCAAACAAAATCATTTCCCAATCAGTCATTGAAAACATTTGATAAAAATTCCTTTTTGGTCAAAATCATTTTGAAATAGGGCTACCAAAGAAGGGGTAGGAGTCCTACCTTGATATCTGTGTCGGTTCTCACACCGTAATCTCGGTCCGCTATACGTTAGCTCTACGGATCCACGCACGAATCCTAAATGCATAGTAACTTAGCCCATTAGTATCTAACCCAAGGTATCCTATGGTACTAAATCATCTCATGGTGTCCTAATGCGCCTTTTAGGTTTATAAAATCATTTTATAAAGTTGAAATTTTAATCGGGGTTCAAAACAGTAAAAACGGGTGAAAAATCACAAAATTACACCATGCCCGGTCAGCCTGCCGGTCGTCCTGGTTCGGCCTGCCGAACTGCACAGTTCGGCCTGTCTTAAGAGCAGGTTTGGTCGGCCAAACATCTCTAGGTTCGGCCTGCCAGTCGGATGAATCCGGCCTGCCGAACACAAAGTTCGGCCTGCCGATATGGGAAAATTCCATAAATTTTCACGTACGGGTTCTCGGCATCCCGAATCCAAATTCTCAATGTCAACCTATTTTCTCAATTCTCAGGCATGAGTAATCATCATAAACAATAGAAAATCATAGTAGAATACTTTTTAATGAATTAAAACAAGTTTTAAACAAGATTTTCACAAAAATCCAAAAATAGAGAAAATAGAGGAAAAATGAAAAATCTCGATTCCAATCCGTTTTTGATGAATAAAGTTTGCATTCTAGCTAATCTAAGTCCATCTAACTTAGATTGAAGCTTTTCTATGCTTAGAAACTCTTAGATTTTAAAATGCAAGAAAATTTAAAAAATAGAAAAACTTTTGAATTTTAAAAACTAACCTCGAATCTAAGCATGAAAACGATGTTTTTGTTGTTGAATCTCGTTCCCGAGCCTTCAATCTTCTAACCCAAAGCTTAAATCCGAATTTTGTTTCAAAATTTAGGGAGAGAAAACGAGAGGGGAAGAGAGAACCGAGAGAGAGAGACGAGAGAGGTGAGCGAGAGAGAGGAGAGAGAAAATGAAAGTGAGAGAGAGAGAGGGAAAATAAATAGAGAGAAAGAAAAAGTAGTTGCACAGGACTATGTGCAGCAGTACACTGTTTTCAAATCAAATTGTTTCATTGAAAATTAAATTAACAATTAAAAACAATTTAGAATAATTAAAAATCATTAAAAGAGTAAAATAATACAAAGTCACTAAATTTTCACAAAACATTCAAATTAAATTTAAAATGCTCATTAGGGCATACTAATCCACCATCTATCATTTTAATGTGATTTAATTAACTTCGGAGTGTTACAGATTATCACATGATCATAATTTGAGCAAAATAAAAAATGAAATTAACAAAGATTTTTTTTTTCTTTTTTTCCTCAAGATCATTGAAACTTTGTTGTGGTAACTATAAAAGCTTTGTGTTTTAAGTTACTAGCTAGAGAAGTGTATCGTAATAGAGTATGGGTTCTTGCAGCTTCTTACTTCAGCTATTGACCATATTCTTCTTTGTTTTCAATGCATTTCTTGGCGCTCATGGAAATCTGTCGCCAAATTACTACTTGCGAACATGCCCTCGAGCTCTTTCTATCGTCAAGGCAGGAGTTGTCGAAGCCATACAAAACGAGACACGCGCCGGTGCTTCCTTACTCCGACTACATTTCCACGACTGTTTTGTTAATGTAAGTTCATCTTTTGACCTGCATCTATGTGCAATTTCAACATGACGTACATTGATCACGGTCACATTTTATCATGAAGTGAAAAGATATACGGCTTGTTTGATTTGTGGGTTTGAACAAAAACTTGAGAGAAAGCGCAGTAGTAAAATGGTTTAATTCAAAACTGAGAACGAAACCCCACATTAGAGTTGGGGTTAATTGAATAGTTTTCAGGGCTGTGACGCGTCGATTCTGTTGGATGATACTGCCGACAGAAGCTCCAAACAACTACTCACTTAGAGGTTCGAAGCAGTTGATCACATTAAGGCCATGCTAGAGAAAGCTTGTCCGGGAGTGGTTTCCTGTGCTGATATTTTAGCTCTTGCTGCCCGTGATTCTGTTGTTTATGAAAGCTTGATGACTTCCCAAAGCACAAACTTTTAACCTTGAAACACAGAGATTTGAAAAGGACAATACTAATAAAAGAATACACTTATTAGTACAGTTATTTGATGATAATATTATTTCAGTTAGGAGGTCCTTCATGGGAAGTTAAGTTGGGAAGAAGAGATTCTAATACTGCTAGCAGGAGCATTGCAAATACCGCCATCCCCTCACCTGCTTGTAACGTAAGTAGTCTTATATCAAGCTTCTCTGCTCAGAACCTTTCGTTAAAAGATTTGGTGGCTCTTTCAGGTAATCTAATCTAATTTTCGAAATTCTCCATGGCCATGAGGGAACAAAAATCATAATGACTATCAAGTAGTGGAAATGCAAGTATTATTCTTCATCACTTGATTGTATAATGGCATGTTACTGAGTGACAGGTTCACACACTCTTGGCCTGGCTAGATGCCCGACATTTCGAGAGCGCATATTTAGCGAGGCAAACACCATTGATGCTTCCATTGCTAGGTCGTTGGAGAGAAAGTGTTGGAGAAGTGGGAACAATGACAACCTCCTGCCCCTTGACCTCCGGGCACCAAACTCTTTTGACAATCTATGCTTCAGGAACTTGCTGAAGGAAAAGGGTCTTCTTCACTCAGACCAGGCGCTCTTCAATGGAAGTTCTGCTTATTCTCTGGTTCAAAGGTACGCAAGAAACAAATTTTCATTTTTCAAGGTCTTCGCCAATGCCATGGTCAAAATGGAAAACATCAGGCCTCACACGGAACGAAAAGGCGAGATCAGAATCAATTGCAGAAGAGTAAACTAGATGACTCGATTTTCATTGTTCAAATAAAGGCCATGGGCATGAGACCTTTTGTATATGTATAATAAGAGCAGTCAGTTACATGTTTCTTCGCAATATATAATCCGAGATCCCTGATATATTATGATTAAGGATTATCATCCACAGGAGTAGTAAACAACTAATAGAATAGCAAAGATATGTAGCATTTGAGGCAATTTTATGAACTGTAAACGGAAACTCGAGCAAGCCATTGATATAGAAATCTTACCACCTTCAAGAATAAAAAAAATAATTAAAAAAAACGAATATTTAAGGATCTAAACAATCAGTTGAATCCTGGAGCTTAAGGCCTTGTACATAAAAGTTGAAGGGCTTAGAAAATTTGGATCAGTCAGGATTCCTAATTAATTGAAAATTTGTGAGATCAGACATTCACAACTGCAAGGAAATTATTCGCGTATGACATACAATGAAGCAAAAAAACCAACCACAAAATATGTCGGTACAAGAAGTCGAACTATGACTTTCAATGCATATTATTACGCCTGCAAGAAAAAGATTCTCAAGTAATTCAGCTAATGTATTGGGGCATGGGGTGGTAATTTCCTCAGAACCGGTTTAGTGCATACTATTGGCTATACAGAAGGGTTAGGTCGCCTATTGCTCATAAAAAAGGCATGCTAGGTATTTGTTCCGGTTAGTCCAAGTCTGAAATCGACTCAACCTCCTCTTCTGGTAGTTCAAATGCATCAATTTCAGCAAAGTAAGCTCTCTGCTGATCGATGTAATCTTGCGGCAAGACGTTCCTCATTGAATCTTTCCCAGATGGTATACGACCCTGCTTCTGCAGAAAAACCTCAGGTCGAGTAATTTTAGCAGAAGAATTACAATTTAGTGTTTTTATTATGTAACACAAGTCAATAATTTGGATTCCAACAGCAAGCAAAGAGTTCACTCCAAAGTGATGTTTGTCTTTGACGGTTCAAATGACTCACGATATAGTACAAGGATCGAAGTAGATTTCCTCCTGGTAACAAGGCAACACGAGAAGAATCTTTGAACAAACCTTTTTACGTGGAACTATTCCTGTCTTGGATAGACGCTTACTCCCATCTTCCTTTATTTTCTCCCTGTCATTCAAAAGGCGATTAGCGCAAAACCCAGAAGAAGTGAAAATGTTATACAACATGCAACAACAACGTGAATGCATTAATCATATTTGGTTCCCAAAAAAAAAAAAAAACACGGAACATCCCATGTCCGTCAGCTCTGGTACATCCATCAATAAATAACTTCAACGCAAAAATGGAAGGAAGAGAAAAAATTGGTCGTTTACCCAATCTTCTGAATCTTAGTTGCAGGAGGGCAACTTAGGGGTTCATCAATAGCCTTCCCGTTGCTCTTCCTTCTCTTGGCAGTCCGCGTATTGCCCAAAGGCTCTTCAGTTGGCTTCACTTTACTCTTCAATTTCTCTGCGGCCGACCGACGGCTGTAAACCGAACAAGGCTCGGAAACCTCACAATCACCTCTACCTGGATTCAGAGCAACGCATTTAGCCCCTAAATTCTCAAATTCACAGACTATTATCAACAATGGCAGTGTTTCCATCGAGTACAAAACAGTTTCCAGGAGTCCAAAAGTCAACCCAGATATTTCTCATGATTAGTCTAGTAAACCTAATACTGCATAATTGGCTTCAGAGAAAGATCTCTAGTAATCCCTAATATTCCCTAACTAGCATTGACCCAAACCTTTTGTTCTTAGTTGTTATGCACAATTAAGCATACAAATAATTAATTCCAGAAGAAAAGCATGCAAAATTCAAAATCGAATTATCCATTCCAGAATTCTCAACAACGATATCAAAATTTACCCCAAAATCAAAATTAAAAAGTATGAACACAAACCGTAGATTTCGAATCTCAATCCAGCTACACGTACTGAGGAAAAATTACACCGCACCTGTAACAGAAGACGATCTCGGAGGGCGCGAAGGAGTGGAAGAAACCGCCGGCAGGAGAACCGAGACATTGGTGGCCGAGACGGCTTCGTTTTTGGCGGATTTGGAGTCGAGGTCAGAGAGAAGCTTGGCGAAAGCAGAAGAGAGAAGAGGGTTTCTGGGCTTGCGGAGGAGAAAGGAAGAAGAAGAAGAAGACGACGATTTAGAGGAGGAGGAGGCGATTCTGTTGGTGCAGTCGGAGAGAGGCTTTCGAACGCCGGTGGTTCTTCGACGATCGGATTCCATTTTTCTTACTTCCATTACTTCCTTTCCATTTCGCTGCGGAGGAGTTTTCTTCCTCTCTTTCTCTCTCTATATGTATAGGTGTATTTATACGTGTAAAGCGGTGAGGTTGAGGGGAAATGTATGTGAAGGAAGCTACAAAAGCAAGCTTTTGAATGGCGGGAAATTCTGGTTGATTTGACGCATACATATTTCTAGAGAGAGAGAGAGGATGTGGAATGGCCTCATGGTTTTGTTTAGTGTTGTTCGAAAAGGTTCGAGGCTGGATCAGAACAGGCTAGATTTTGATAGTTTTTTATTGGACCGGGCCTTCAAGTAAATGGGCTTCTTGGAGGACCCATTAATAGGTGGAGAATTGTTTCGGGGAATTTTACACATATGTCTAACTATAAGACCCCGAATCTAAATTATTCTCAAATCCTTTTAATTACAGAATTGTCTACTATGTTACTTGTAGAGAACATTATAATCTAAAATAATAAAACAAATAAAATAATAATTAATATTTAAATTAGAAAATGTATTGAAAGAAATCAACACAAAATATGAATTTTTATTTTCCCCTTTTTATTAAAAAGTTCAAATAGACTATACATTCATTATCTATTTAAAAAGGCATGCACATGAGTCAAAGAAAAAAAGGAAGAAAGAAACGGGTTAAACAAGGGAACGTTGGTACTCATTATCTATTTAAAAAATAAAACAACCGTAACAAAAAAAAAAAAAAAAAAACACTGTCCATAATTCTTATATATAATTAGATCCTCAATAGAAATGTTATCAACTCCCTCCATGTACTACTGACATACCTGCATTCAATCTTTTTAGTCAATCTTTTTTATATTTAGATCGTCAAATTATTTACGATAATGAATGTGCCTTTATAATAATGATGAAAATTATTGAGTACATGAATGTGCATTTGTAATGATATATGAACGTGTTGTTCTACAAATTCCTTATGGTAATGATTGTGTCTTTATTTTATATATATATATATATATATATATATATATATATATATGAACATGCGTATGTAGAAAATCATTATGATAATGAACGTGTTGTTCTACAAATTCTTTATAATAATGAATATATCTTCATTATATCAAAGAACATTGAATTATAGATAGTTAGAGAGAACCAATCATAACATCAACATTACATGAATAAATGATTTATTCATTGTTTTGTTTTAAATATACATACATGCATACATATATATATGTCTCTGTGTGTGTGTTTGTGCGAGTATATATAAACATGAATGTGCCTTTAGCCTTTGTAAACGTGAATAAATAATGAACGTGCCTTGAATAAGTACGTAAAAAAAATTTCTTATCAGCGAAAAAAAAAAAAAAAACCAACGTGAATAAATGGGAGAAAGAAAACCGCATTGTTATCACCAAAAAAAATTTCTAAAACGTGAATAAATGAGAGAAAAAGAAGCTGGATTATTAGCAGCAAAAATCACTGAGCTGTTACGTGAGTAAAATGATAACATTTAACGTAAAAAAATTACTCTGTTGAATGACTTTTTAAAAGCAAATGAATCATGTAAATTAATGCACTCTGGTATTAGAAAATTGCACGAAGTCAGCTTGTAAACAATAACAAAACAAGTAAAAGCAAAACAGTCAAAATATAGGAAGCACCCAAAAATAAACACTGGGGCAGAATGGGTAATCTAAATCACTAAGATTTTTTTTTTAAGACGGTATTGTAATATTGTATATAAGTTTACAATTTTAAACTCAGTAAGCTTAAAACGGATACTTTGTGTAAACACTTCTTTTCATAAAGAAAAAATTACAAGTCCAAATTATTGTTATGAAATTAAAATTCAACACAATATTAAAAATATTTTAGAAAAATCCTTAATGGCATAATAATTATTTTAATGATATAATATTTTGTACTATATAATTATATAGTAGTTATTTTAATGATATTATTTTTGGACATACATAACATATTTACAAATTAGAGTCATATTTTTTACTCAATAAACATAATTAGGTATTTTGTTTCATGAATCCTTTCGTAAATTCCATCATTTCAAACTTACTTTATATAAATACCACGTATGTTTTAGTATAATATGATGAGAACTTCTAAGCAAATTCTCATCCATAAGACCCATTTTATACAGCCATTTGATGAAGAATCAAGGGTCAAAAATTACTTTCATAGAAGTAAGAACAACTACAACCACATCTGATTATAACATTTTTAAAAATAAAACTATTATAAAATAATGAAAAAAGCACAAGAATATTGGAAAGGATTCAAAAAAAGAAAAAAGAAAAAGAAAAACAAACTACCTCAATCTACAGGGGTCTCGGTGTCGATAGCGGAGGAGGTGGGCTCAATGGCGGTAGGTTGAAGGCGATCCAATGGTGGCTGACTTACGACACCCTCCATCGTGACAGAATCGTGATCTCAAAAAAGGTGTCCATTGGCAACATTGACAGTTGGGGTTAAGGCCAAGTCGTCGATGACTTAAGTAAGCACGACTGACAACAAGAGACAAAGGAGGACCCCTCTGCAACTATGTCGTTGCAATGGCTAGGCGAAATGGTGATGGGAACGACCATGGTGGCTCCTTGTGCAGTCTTGACCCACAGTGGTTGAGACAGAATTGCGAGATCCATATCGCGATGCGGACATGGCTAATGGTACTTTGCCATGGATTGTTATGATCTAGAGTCACTAGTGACTCCCTCCCAAGAATTGTGGTAGCGGCGGTAGAGATGTGTTTTTGTAGATTTTTTTTATGAGTGTTTTAATGTTTGTGCTTTTTTTTTTATATATAAATCTGATGATTATGATCTCATTAATTTAAGGAGAGCCTATTTATTTTTTATCATTGGATGTTGATTAAATGGACACAAAAGAGTCCCATTAATGAGCATTTTTGAAAGTTCTCATCATGGCTTTCCCCTAAAAATTATTGCAATAAGCATTTTGATTGTTGAATAATTAATTTGTAGAATTCTTTTTTTTTTTCTAACTATATACATCTTCGTTCTTAGCAGAATTTCTTTTTCTTATTATGTTTTTATGGCAGGGGGTTGGGGAACTAAAGTACGCTCTTCAATTTGTGTTTAACAAGTGGTTTTAGTGGCTAGCGGTAATCTGTTGAACTAAAATTAGATATGTTGTAAAATTTTGCTAATTATATTAAAATATGGCCAAAAATATAAAATCTTTTCCAAATTTTTAAATCTATTGTACTTTCTGAAGTATTGAAAAAAAATAACTTACGAGTAAGTGTATGCTTCTCAGTCATAAAATCATATATAAAAAATGAATTTTGATTAGATTAGAATAATGATAAATAGAAGAAAATTTAGGTTGGGTAGTCCCTTGTTTTACCCATAATACAAGTTGTGTCTCAAGTTTTCGAAAGTTAGGGATATGATCAATTATTCACATACAACTTTTTGTTTTTCAGTTTTTGCCTCCACCTGCAATCGGAGTTGAGGAAGAAGATCAGAGGTCGGGCTTCGTCGAATATCGACGGCCGTCAAGGATCAAGATGCTTGCAGGTCGAGCTCCTCTGTGCCGCTGGCAGCGACCTTCGTCGACCAGAACAAAAGCTGCACAAACTTCTGCATGATTCCATCGACCAAATTGTCTTCTCCATCATGATTTCGTCAACCTCCGACAATGACGGGCAACACCGACGTATGGAGATGTTTTGCAAAGTTGTGGTGGCTCGTGCAATGAAAGGAGATAGAGAGAGAATAGAGAATATGAAGGTTAAGTATTTTTATTACGGTTTGTTCTTTATGTATGGGTCTTACTATTGATAAACTCGAGTTTATTTATCACTGATGTACTCCAGTTAATCGCTGATATATTATAGTTGATTAATAATGAAGATTGTTTTTGTTATTTTGACTTTATAATTAATAAGAATGAGCTATTTGTTTAATTTAGAAAAAAAATATAATCATTTATTTTGAAAAGCCTAAAAAAAACCATTTGCTTTTATGTCTCTTAATGTAGGGATCCTACAAGGAAAAAAAAGGGACTAAAAGCTAAATGGTGTCTTTCTGCTTAACAATTTATTGATTACATTCCTAGTGATTTGCGAGAATAACCGACAGAAACAGGTCTTTTAGGTTTTAACAGCCTTATACACTCACTAGTCGGCAAAATCACGTTTCTCCGTTCACTCAAGTGGTTTTGATAGTTTGGTCCGTGGTTTTTTTCGTTTTTCTTTTATCTTCCCATAGTCAATTGGTTGTTTCTTTTATTGATCGCGCACGTGTTAAAATGCGGATTCCACTATTTTGTCTGCTAACGTGAGCACTGATTGTTTCCTTTTCTATAAATACGAGGACCCTTTTTGTATAATAATTGTATCTAACTTGGGTCATGTAATATTACTCTTAAAAAAATTGGATCCTACAATTTTAAAATGTATGATGATACGTTGCAATATTCCACCCACAGTGTTTAATTCTTTCCTGTCTGGGTTGATCTACGAAGAAAAAAAAAACAAAACGGACCATTGTAGCATGTGGATATGGTTGCATGAGAAGGATCTACGCCTACATGGGCTTTTAAAGGATTTTCTGGGAGATCTCTCCGAGTAAAAAAAAATAATATGAGTCATTAGACGTAGTGTTAATATTCAATTAACGTAATACCAAAAAAAATTTAGCTATCTAAAAAATGTTAGATAGTTTCAATGTATTATCATGATCATCATTTATGTTAGATAGTTTCAATGTTAATGTTACGTTCAATGATCATCATTTTATATTTTTTTTCCTAATATGATCCTTGTAAAAATTAAAAAAAAAATCCCTATACATATAAAGATAAAGTTGAAGTCGTGTAATAAGAAATTTGTTTTTATATTTTGCATATTTTAAGATTATTATTACATAAGATAGATAAGATTATGTGATTGTAGGTATAGATTAAAGGTAAAACCACACTCTTCAAATATTCTCACCCTAAGTTAAAAAAAAAAAAAAGAAAGAAAAAGAAAAAGATAGATGAGGTTATATCTCAATTTCTGTATGTTAAGTTTAGACTAGTGCATAGCGTTTGCTTGTATGTATGTAATGTATTTCTATACTTCTATTACCTAATAATCACCAAGGAAATGAGACGCTTACTAGCTTATACAAAGCTAGTAGCTTTTTTACCCAATAAACGTCCAAAAGCCTATTTCTAATTTAATGAAGTATAATATCATTGTCAAATATTCTCTTTCTAATTTCTTTTCAATGACTTTTTTTTTAATGCCAAAGAAAAACCCCATCCTAATTCCCAACCCTTATTTGGTACACGAATCTAGGAATATATATATATATATATATATATATATTTAATTTCAGTGATGCCTAAGTCCAATAACCAAGAGGCAGTTTTTAGATTTTCAAAGTGGTTTATCAAAGATTTCTCGATCTAGATAATAGTATAAAATATCTCCAAAATTTTTTTAAAGAGATTCATATAGGTGGATTTGGAAAAGATAAAATACAAATAAATATCTATTCGTCAGCGTCTGAAAGTCTACAGATGCAAATCCAATGGCTTACAGTAAGCACCATTTTTTAAAAAAAAACAAAGGCAACAAAAACAATACAACAAACCAGAGTGGTAAAAGAAAAACGATAGCCTCTTGTTTATACCTTTCAGTGTTCCCAAAACACCTTTCTCCATCCAAAAAAACCAGTGGGCCACACTAGTACTGTACTGGCCACACTCAAAAACCACAGATTATTTTCACCAACAATATCAAACCGCTCTTAAATCTCCATAAATACCAAAGTACCCTCCCCTGCCTTCAATTCTCAGGCTGACTGATCGTATTCTTTTCATCAATAACTTTTGGGTGTGTGTTATTTTTTTTCTTTTTTTGGCGATCTTATTAAAGAGGAATAAAAAACAACAATGGAAGCAATTCAGTCCTGGGTTTCAGATCACAAGCTCGCTAGCATTGGTATGGCTAGCAATGTTTTTTTTTTTTTCAGTTTTTTTGGGATTAATAAGTTTTATAATGACATACAAGTAATATAAACAAATTTGGTTTTTTCAGGAGCGTTGTGGGCATCAGGAATTGGAGCATCTCTTGCATACAATCGCGGATCAAGATCTCCACTGAAGCCGAGTCTTCGGCTCATACATGCTAGGTAATTTACATGTCCATTTTACTCGTACGTTTAAATCTTTTTGTTATAATATTTTTTTTCTTAAAAAAAATGACAGATTCTTTTTAAGATTTAAAAACATGGCTTTTAGACTTGAATATTGATCTTACTTGTATAAGAATCCTTGAATATGTGTTATTGTTATGTTAGGTTGCATGCACAAGCCTTAACTTTAGCTGTGTTATCTGGCGCCGCAATCTATCACTACTACGAGAAGCGTGGCGGTGAGAAAGCGGAGACCGTTGCTTCTCCGAGTATGGCAACTGCTGCTGCTGCGCAAGCTGAATGAGAGCTCAACATAGATAGTAACAAGTTATCATGTGGCCGTAGGGCCCGTTATTTGTATGGCAATTACATCATCTATTTTGTGTCTTTCAATCTGGGTTTTTAGTGGTAATCTATGAGTTTATGTATTTGTATCTGGTGCGTCATGAAGGTAATGTAAATTTAGTTTATTGATCAGTTACTAAATTTTTCATATATCAACCAGATGTTTGTTGGATTTTACATACTAGTTATCTTAATTCACTTGGCAAAAATAATTAAAAAAAAAAAAAGACCAGAGTAGAGCTCCCTCTTCCTCTGTCTCTTTAGTAAACTAGTAATTCTTGGGGGCATTTAAAAAAATGCAATATTTAGTTGCATTAAAGGAAGCTAATAAGATTTAATTCTATCCAGATTCAATAAAGAAGTTCACTTGAGTTAAGAGACTGGAAAATAGTACCCGTATTCTGGCATGACCTAACATGTCATTTTGAATATCTTCCTTATAGACATCAAGATTAATAAAAGCTTGATTGAAGTTGATCATGCCAACCAAATTATTATTTTAGGGTATTCTGTGACGCTTCGGAGAGGAGGTCAGTAGTTTTAAGTAAAAAGGATAAAAAATAAAGTGAAATAGAAAAAAATAAACAAGGTAAATAAAGAAAAAGTAATTAAATAAAGTAGATTTTTCATTTGAAATTAATATCATCTAAAATAAATAATATCATCAGTCATCGTCATGTGAATGCCACGACGGTGGAGCCGAGATCTTATCCTCATTCACCATTACGTAGATGTTTACCACGAAGGTGGGTAAGTAAATAAAATACAAATAGCATCAATAATAATAATAATATAAAAATACTGAAAATCATCGTCTTTGAAATAAATGACGTGGTGGGACTCACAGAGACGAAAGTGACATCAACAGCGACATCGGGACAAGTCGTATAGTATATGCATCATACCACAGTTACATAGAAAATACTGTTTCTACCCAAAGAGCCAGGTTTTGATCATGGGACCATCCTTCCTCTTTAAACCTAGAAGGAGGATTTTTAAAACAGGAAAACGTGAACAGAAGGCTCAATATGATAATTGGTTAAAAACAAGTTATTTTAAAAATAACAGTTCTAATAAAAATATCATTCGTAAACTAATCTCAAGATCTTAACAAAAATCAATAAATACTTACTTAAATGAAATTTGATAAAATACCACTGTACGGGTTTTGAAAATTGGAAATAATATCAAAATACAATTTTTCAAAATCAAAGGCAGAAATTATTTTCATCAATCATTCAAAAGGTCAAACATTTGGCCAAAACCGTTTAAAAAGGGCTACCAAGGAAAGAGATAGAAATATCATACCTTAATTTGAAATTCTAATAACGTAAGCTCCAAGTTTAATCCAACGTATGCTCCATATACATTTAAAACCTTAAAAACTGTATTTAAAATTAGAAATTACTGTAAATAAATATCATTATATCAGTTTAATTATCAGTATGCCTTTTGACTCAAAATAATCATTACCCAAAATCATAATCCTTTTTGAAACATTTCAGAATCATTAAATATTGAAAACTATGCCGAACACCTTGAACCAGCATGCCGAATCTACACAGTTCAGCCTTCCAAACATCCAGATCGGCCTGTCGAACTACTACAGTTTGGCCTACTAAAGATATGAATCTAGCCTGCCGAATTTCTTGAATCCGGTATGCCGAAGATTAAGTTCGGCTTGCCAAATTGATAAAATCTGGGGACCCGAGACTTCAAGTCTCGACCTCCCCAAGCCCAAAAATCCAAATTAAAACTTGTTTTTTCAATGCCAAGGCATAAAAATCATATAGAAAGCATAGAAAATCATAATAGAATAAATTTAAATCATTTTCTCCAAATTTAAACTCAATTTTACAATGGATTTGAAAATCTAAGAAAAATATAAAAACTTGATTAAACCAATTTTTGTTCAAATAAAGCTTAAATTCATAGTAAAACAAGTCCTATAAGCTTAGATTAAACATTATCTAAGTTCAATGAAGTTCGGATTCAACAATCAAAGAAAATTTGAAAAATTGAAAATAAAACTTTGAAATTTTAAGAAAAAAAAAACTAACATTTAATGACATTTTTGGATTAAAAACTTGATAATTTGAAGTTCAATCCTTGCTCAAATCCATGAGAATGAAGCTTGAAATCAAAATTTTTGAGAGAATGAAAGAGAGAGAGAGCTACGCGCAAGAGGAAGAAAGAGAGAGAGAGTGTGAAATATGAAAAGAAAAAGGAAAGGAAAAAGAAAAAGAAAAGCCCCAAGGACATTTTTGTAAATATAAAAAAATATGAGATAAAAATATCATTTAATATTTTAAAACTAAAAATCAAATTTTTAAATTTAACAACTGCAATGAAATCCTCAAATGACTAAAATTAACGACAAAATTTACACTAACATACTTAATAATTAAAACTAACATAACTAACCTTACTTTAAAATTCAAGGACGTTACATATTGTGAGAGTAGAATTAGTTACTTAATAAGGTGACATCGTTTTAATGATGGAACTAATGCAACAATTATGCTTTGACAATCGAACTGAATTAAAAGGAAAATCAAGAAAAATGATAATAATTGATTAAATAAACTTGTAGACTAGGGTTAATTCTAAAATTATCCCTAGTTACCTCTATAAAATTATTGTTTTTGATTGCAAATATTTGTAAGCACGTTTATTATTCCACTTTAAGAAATAAGTATATTGACTATTACTTGTACTAACTTAAATAAAAAACAATCAATAAATGCTACTTAACTTGTTACAAAAACCAACATAATATAACGACCTGTTTTTTTGAAACCATTACCCAACTTGTTTAAACATGATTTCTTAAACTTCAATCTTATTTATTAGTAAGTAAAATACTGAAACTTTTTTCAATATACTTTAACTTATACTTGAAACTGTTACAATGGAAAACATACTTGAAACTGTTGCGACTTTCATTGCAACATAACTGAAATATAGCTTATAACTTAACTTTATAATTATTTAAAACACTTTGTTTAATATATCTTTTAAAAAATGTTTTGTAAAACATTTCTTATAAAATGTTAGCTTAAACTTTTACTTTCTTAAAACTTTTAAAACACTATTTCAAATGGGGAAAAACTTTTTCTTTAAATAGCGAAAACTTACTATAATAGTATCTATATCCAATCTTCACCTCTGTCTCAACACAACACCAAGCTCTTCAACTAATGGTACTGGTCTCCCGTATGAATGAGAAAGTTGAAATCGTCTTCTAAATAAATGTAATTCTCTTCCCACATGCTACCACATTAACTTGTTCTTATCATTTGACAATGGCGCACAAGCTAGAACTCACAATTCGGCAAAAGTGGTGAATTTATTATGTGTTGCGGTAATCTTTTTGGTAATTCAAAAACATATTATTGCCTTGAATTGAGATATTATCGTGTTAATATATTTGAGCACAATATTTGTAGGTGAAAATAAGGAGTTAGTTGTGTATGAGTTTCAAAATAACAAGAGTTTAGCCTTGCTTATTAAATAATATGATATGCGGTCTTGTGGGGAGAAAAAAATGTCATTGAGATTGAGTTTGAAATAATATGATACGCGGTCTTGTGGGGAGAAAAAAAGGTCATTGAGATTGAGTTTTTTTTAATAGTAAAATTTAATTATGAAACTAAGTCTATAATATTGATTGTCAAAATTATAATTTAAAGGGGTGTTGTTAGAGTGAAGTAGTGTGTGTGAGTGGAACCGTTCAATTATTTATATATATAGATATATAGTGTGCTGGAGATAAAAACTTAATTGCAAATACTACGTGGGATTCATTTCAATATTGGTGGTCCTATTCACACCCTTCATTTGATTATTACACCCCTTAAAATTTATTTTTCATATTATAGAAAAAGTTTTCAATGAAATGATGAAAATGACAATTATAATTTATCTAATTATATAATTAAATCTTCTCTAATAAATAAAAACTAATGATATTTTTTTCTTTAAATACGCCTATATGTGGTCTCCCTTGATAAGTAAGCTCTTAATGCATAATTTCTTTTGTAACAAAACCCTAATTTTTAATATTCAATGATTATTTCAAATTAAATTTTCTTTATTATTCACCAAAATCATTCCTTTTTTTGTTCATTGTTGAAAGAAATACGAAAGTAGATCAAAATAGGCTACGTTAAAAGTAACAAATTTGCATGATTGTCAAAATAATCCAATATCGTCAACCAGTTTGTATAATTGTTTATTAATTGAAGAATCTTATAAATGTCATCTTTTGATATTTATTTTTTATAAATGCCACACATGATTATTTATGACACAACTTAACATATAAGGTTAATAAAAATATGGTATAATTTTTTTTACATGTGGCATGAATAAAAACAACTTCTAAAAGTGTACTATGAATAAATACAACTTTTAAATGTGTACCCTAATATGTAATTTTCTCTTATTAATTTGCTTTTTTTATTAAATTACTAAATATAATATTTTTTAATAAACTGTAATGAATGAATATTCACACACACACACACACACACATATATAGGATATATATATCTATATTCCATCACCTTGCTTTTGTAGTTTTTAAACCATACTTTGCTTGGACAGTCCAGATTAAATCCAACGATGTAAATTCATATACGGGTAAATGTATATGTATTCTACTTGCTATACTAGTTATCCGGTTTTTCGCTCAGTATAATTGTTACGTTAACTTTTTGACAAGACATGTATGCCGTCATGTTCAATGTTACGTGGTGCTTGGAAGAGTAATCTTATTTTTGACAAAATGGTTTCTACTACTGTTTTAGTTATAACTAATGTAAAATATTTATATATTATAATAATAAAAAAATTTATTATAGTATAAAATTTTCACATATTACAATAAAAATGGTTTTAATTAATGATTTCTATCACTTTTTCAAACACCCTATAAATTCAAAGTATTGTTGGACAAATGAACAAATTGACAAAACAATTCTCAATTGTTATGTGCGTAAAATTTAAAAATTTTTTGTTTGAAATCTTATTGAGAAGATCTTTTATCCTATCCATTTAAAGCGAAAAAATGAATAAATTTAAATCCATATAGCCTAAATAAGTCCTTCATGAATAGTGTGATTTTGTAACATTTGTTATTAGACAATGAGGGTCTATTAGGTATGCAATTTTGAATTGGTGTGGTTTTTAATCTTGTTTGTAGTTTGAAATAGTGATTTTAAACCTGTTATGTGCTTTGAACAGTGGTTTTGAATTAGCGTTTAAAATTTAAAAGTTTAAAGAGAGAATAAAAATCACATCATAGAACTGGCATTTGGATAGTGTAAGAATTATGAGTAAACTAGATCGTGGGTTAAGAATTATGAGAAAATTAGATCATGGGTTTGGACTATTTGGTTTATAGGTTTAAATGAAAAGCTTGAACGAAAATTTTAATTTTGTAAGAGAAAATATTGTAGAAAATAGTTTGAACCTACAAACTAAACGAGATTTAAACTATTCAAATCATGAGTTTTTTTTTTTTTTTGGTGGAGTTAGGGGAAGGTAAAGTTCTAAAAACTTAAGGTCTTGTCCATTTTAAACTATCCTTGTCGTTTTAAACTTTTGTTTTATTTTGTTTACCAAACATCAATTTAACTTAAACCCATGTGTCATTAATCAACATGCCAAACACCACTTAAACTTTTTAAAATTTTTGTTTCAACACTCTATATCCATATACAAAACCAGATTTATTTACAACTCAAAGTATAGTTTATCTACATGTTTAAATGATAACGCATATCACAATTCAAATCAACTCAATTCACATGCTAGTTTAATCTAATCATCATAAAAACCATATCCTACATTTTTGTTTTTAGAATAAACATTTTATCGAGTACTTAATTGAAATATATGAGTATTTCACGAATATCTTATTGTTTAATAGTTTGTAATAATAATAATTTGCAAAATTTAAATTGTTTTTTATCTTTTTTTTTTAATTAGTATTGATTGTGGTTATGGTTATGGTTATATATTTCATTATTACATAGTAGGAAAATAACATGATGTTTGAGGCTCGAGACAGACATAAACTGATAGGATGCTGAATTGGTTTGTGATGTTCCCTATCCTCCTGTTTGTTTTACTATTTTGAATTATATTAATCTAAACTTTTCTGATTTAAACAGAAAAATTTGATTTGTGTAAGTTAAACAGCAATCTGAACTAACATTTGGTTGTATAGCTAATATGTTAATTTGAACAAGATATTTAATCTAAATTTGTGTTTGGATAACTTGTTCATTTCTTTTAGACCTAAATAACTCTTGATATTTATTCTAAAAATAAAAAACATACTTTATTATCTTCTATTTCCGTATTGCATGTGAATCACCGATTTAGGTAAATTCCTCTTTCCAAGCAATTAAATTGGGTGACACCGCTAACAGTCCTATAACAAAAAGCATATGTAGTATTCGACTATGACATTAATGTATGTGGCTGTTTGACAATAGCTCTAACCATACGGTTCCCACCACAAACTCAGTTATGAACAGTGTAAAGCTCTCATATGTTACAGTAACAATAAAAAAAAATTACTACAGTGTAAAGCTTTTACATGCTACAGTAAAAGTGATTCTAACTATTAGTTCTCACCACCCTTTCAAACACCTTATTACGGTTCAATTTTTGAATGTTCAACGCATCATGGAATTCTCTACTCTGATGCCCATGGAAGAAGACTACATCACCACGGCCACTTTTGTAGCTTATACTAGACCTGTAAAATGATTACGGTTCAATGAGCAAAGGAAAACAACAAAATAATAAAAACAAAAATAAAGGTGAGCCCCCTCCCATAATAAATAGAAAAATGAAATATTTCTTACTTTTAAAAAATAAAGAAATACCATACCAATACAAAGCGATGGTACTTTGACATCGAATTTAATATTATCTCCGTCCCAGATGACAACACGCCTGGAAATGCTCTAATTTCACCAAAAAAACCAAAAGACGGTACAGAATTTGCCAACAAAGCGGTCGTTTTGCGGAAGAAAAGCAATGAAAACCCAAGGAAGCCCCTATATGTAGGCTTCTTCTTCTGCAAGGCTATCAAATCATACAGCTTACATACAATTTGTCCAACGTAGTTGGCTTGTACGTGTATGATATTTCGAACTACTACTGTACCAAAGAAATCGTCTATATATATATAATTTTTAATTTAAAAATTTTCTTTCTGTATAAAAATGCTTTATGGGCAAAGCTTCAAAAAAAAAAAAAACAAAAGGGAAAGATGGAGAAATAAGAATAAAATGATGAGTATGAAAAAAAAAATTAGGTGAAAAGAAATACTAATCTTAGGGTTAATTTTGCAACTATAAAAAGTGCAATAGGTAAATTTTATTCCAAAATTCTAAGGGGTGCATTTATGACGAGGGTGTGAAAAGTTAAAAGAGGCACAAGTCAATAACATTTTTTTTGGTACGTCCATTCATAAATATTTTAGTGCTGAGAAATATTGCGGCAGAATTTTTCAAAATAAAAAGTCAAGTTCCTAATGGATCATTTTTTTTTTTTTTCAAAAGAAACATACTTTCTTGTAATTCCCTCTAAAAAAATCCTTGTAATCGAATTAATTAAGATACATCCTCTTGCATTATACTGGAAGAGCAGGTCTTATGGGCAGATAGTTTCAAGTTTCAACTTCTCTTCCAAAAATCCTGGATTTTGATCTAAAATTATAGCCAAATTATAGGGCCTTCATCTATACCCAAAAAACCTCAATCTCTTATCAACTGAGCTTTATTCTCTGATAGAGTAAAAATCACCACTTCAACACCAACCAAAAGGATTCCATTACCAGGTAAAGTAAGCCAATTAGCTTCCTTCCTTAATCACAATCTGCAAAAGGCAGAGAAATTAAGGTTTTGCAAAACTAAGTAATTAGGTTGACTATATATGTGTGTGTGTGAGACCATCTAGGGGCAAAATGATTAGCCTAGTTATAATCATGTTAATTAAATTTGTAATTGTGTGTAAAAAAGCCAGGCTGTGTTATGGCCCAAAATTGCGTATGTTTGTTGAAAATTCTTAATGTTAGGATAGTGGTTAACCGAGATAGGCTGGCCTTGCTCATATTTGCTGGTTGGCGAGGTTGGAAAGTCCCTTTCTTGTTCCTAACTTTTTGATTCTCTTTCTGTTGTGAATTATTTATTTTTTTTAATAATTTTCAAGGACTTATTTTAACACACACCTAAAGGACGTTGTGTAACTTCCTCTTATTCTCCTTATTCCAAACTTCCTATAATTGTCTTCCATTGACTATTTTTAGAGCCCGTTTGGTTTGAGCATCAACTTGACTCAAATGACTCAAAATTTAACTTGAGTATCATCAGTCCTCTAAAACTTGTTTGGTGGATAAAATTTGCAAAGTTTTTGAATCACTTTTTGGGTCCCCTTGATTCAAAGTCTGGAGTACTGATCACCCTTTTTTTTTTGGGATTCCAATTATTGAGCTACAGTGACATATCTTAAGAACCCAAATGAATTGCTTTTTTACTATTGAGGGTTTATTGCTTCCGCAATAAATCCCCCAAACAATACAGTTTTGTGAAATTGCTCATGCCAATATATGGATTGGGATTGATCAACACATTTCTCAAAGCCCAACAAAATATTTAGCAAGGTCTCATTTTGGTTCCGATCGAACCGAATTATCAAAAAACATAAAAAAGAAACCATGGCTAACACATAAACAGACCCTCAAATCATACACAAGCTTCTCCAAAGCAAATACTAGAATCCTTTCCTTTGGACTGAAAAATGGGATAAGAATTGGTAGTAACTCCCAAAGCAGTGACAACAATCATAGCAGCAGCTACACATCTAGAGATTTTGTTAGTAATCAAAAGGATTGAAGAAACTTGTGGCTTGTAATTCAGGAGATGAGGAGACAAAGGACGAAGATGGCTTCGAGAAGTCGAAGCGTCACCATTGTTAGCACCACCACAAAGGCAAAGAACGAGATGGAGCATGGACTTCTTCTAGATGTTGTAGTAGGCTAGGGTTTGGCTGTCTTTGAGCTGTTTTCCAGCGAAGATCAAGCGTTGCTGGTCTAGCGGGATTCCTTCCTTGTCCTGGATCTTGGCCTTGACGTTGTCGATGGTGGCAGATCTCTCAACCTCGAGAGTTATGGTCTTGCTGTTTAGGATTTTGACGAAGATTTGCACGCATAGGAGGAAATCGAAGAGAAATGGGGAGAAAGAGAAAGGGGTAGTTCAGAGAGATTTTGGGGAGAGTGATTGATAGAGAGGAAGGGGAATGTCCTTTTAAGAAAATATCCAAACACTTACTAAACACATACTTAGATCTTCTACCTAACTCAAATTTTAAAACTCTCACAACCAAATACTAACTCAGATTACAATTTAAATCACAATTCAAATCACAACACTCAAATAAAAAATATCTAAATCATCAAAATTCAAATCTATTCACCAAATGGACCCTTAATAGTTGTAATATGATTGCCTATGCTACTTCTCTAGGCTTTTGAATGGCTTTGCAATGTTTGGCGTATGAAATATCAATCATTGGGAGAATTACATAACATTTGCCCTTTTTTTGTTGAAATTTTAGTTAAACTAAATAGTTTACTCTCGCACGTGAAATTTGTTCAATTTTAATATCACTAAAATCGCCAAACTAATCTCGCCTATATATTTAATTTTCTTTTAATCACAAACCTTGGTTTTTTTTTTTTTTAACAAACTTGGCATCTCCAATGTTAGCCCTTGATTTAAATGTTAAATCTCTCACAGCGGTTAAAGACTTGGGGAGTTCAATTACAGCTGCTGACCACCTGACGTGTATGGCTCCACCTCATGCCTCAAACTGCGTGCTTGCTCGCCACCATGTGCTCATGAGCGTCAATCCACTCCCTGGTTCTCACCCACGGTAGCAACTTGCCTTGTTACCGTGTCGCCATGAGAAACCTTGTACACAACCTCGTAGAGGTTGACACCTCCACCTCCTTCCCTCGTTCTTTAGTTACTTAACAATCCGATTTACAAATCAATCAGTGCCGTCTTGTTCCCAAGCCGTTGCTTCTATTGTGAGACCATAAATGGTTTCAACTTCTGGATATAGGGTTATCGGCCATTAAGTAAAAACTGGGTACGTCTTGAAGTTCCTATCTAACGGAACGCTATTGGATCAAATGACAAAGACATTGTTGAGAAACAGATGACTTTTCCCAGATGAAATGGTTGTTGCTATCTACTACAATAACGAATCATTGGTATAACTGAATAACTAACACTAGCCCATCCCCCCCGGGTCAAAAGCTACACCCACATGAACCATGTCACCGCCTCCACGTGTGCCCTCCCCCTAGCATGCCTTGGGCAATCCATGACCTAATTAGGCAACCCCACGCTGCCCCCTTCATCTACACAATTAGATTAGCTTTTTTTTTTTT
Organism: Artocarpus hirsutus; assembly: GCA_946598075.1. Taxonomy (NCBI): domain Eukaryota; kingdom Viridiplantae; phylum Streptophyta; class Magnoliopsida; order Rosales; family Moraceae; genus Artocarpus; species Artocarpus hirsutus. The sequence goes on from CAMOHE010047568.1 coordinate 22,795, forward strand.
TTTTTGGTATTTGGAGAAATTAACTTAGGCTTTTTTTTTTTTTTTTGACAAAATGTTTTGAGTTTGCAATTAGAAAATTATTTGTAATTTTGCTTTTTTAAGAATGATATATTAGTAATTTAATTTTGTTAAGTTTTGGTTTAGAAAAAATTACCTTTTTTAATTACTTTTTATATTAATAAGGAATTCCGAAGAAAACACAAGTAAAAGAAAAATTATTTATTAGAGTTATAAGTTTTTAAAAATCAATTAAGCTCATTTTAGGGTAAAATAAGGACGGCTAATTTTTTTAGCCACATAAATTATTTAGAAACCTTTCCTGACAATAAGAGGGGCATTTTTGGCATTTTAAAGATATTTAATAAACATAAGAAACATCTCTAATTACAAAATAGAAGGGGTGTCAAAGCAATCCTCCATGAATCATCTTGTTTGTAAACTTTAGCCCAAAGGGCATGCACCATTTTTTTCTCTATTAAAAGACGTGTCAACAACTCAAACTCCCTTTCAGAGGGTTCGTTTTATTAATTATACGTTATATATTAGGCAATCATATTTGATTAGTTGTTCTCCCATGAAAATAATAATTAACAAAAGGGCTATAGAATATGGTCCAACTAACCCCCTTTGGCATAACCAACACGAAGAAAAACATGACATGTCTCTTTTTAAATCATGAAGTCCCTAAGAAAAAAATAGCTTATAACTCCCTTCTTAATTCCTCCTCCTTCTTCTTCTTCTCTCTTACAGAAAGCTAGGAGAGAGAAGATATGGATTGCGTTATTTGTGCTTCAATTCCTCAGTTCCTTAGGCCTCCGAGGAACACAATATGTGGGACATGCTTTGAGGGAGCAAAGAACCTTCTCAACACCGTGAGCACGCTTGAAAAGCGTCCGGAGGAAAACGACAATACAAACTACTGTTTTCTGGGTGGTTCTGATTTCAAGGCAGATTCCAACAAGGCAAGCTCTGCTTTCATATCTACTTCTTTGTTTTGCTTCTTGTGTGTTTGATTTATTCTTTGGTTATATTTCTGCAGTTGCTCTGTTTTCTTCTTTTTCTCTGCTTGAATTACTAGCGAAAGCACAGGAGAAAGGGATGGTTTTCCGTGATTTGTTTTTCATTGGGACCTAGAGATGCGTGCCTTTCAATGATTTTCAGCTTCTTTTCTATGAATTAATATGGGAACAGATTTTTTTAAAGAATAAATTATGACAACAGCAAACGAGAGGAGGAGAGAGAGAGAGAGAGAGAGAGAGAGAGAGAGAGAGGGCGGTAAAAGAAACAGGGAAAACCAGGGAAGGGAGAGAGAGAGAAACGGAACAGAGGGCGATGAAGGAGGAAAAGGAAAGGAAAAAAAACATCAGACACACTTTAGGGTATTTTGGGTTTTCTAACCTAGTAAAATACTGATTGATCTTAGATATATTGATTACTTACTTAAAAAAAAAAAAAAAAAACTTGTGACTTAGTTTTCTAATGATGTAATAAAATCTGCATTTTACTACATTTTTCCATTAGACCTATATATGATCATGAATACATGTTTCGTCCAATTTTTTTTTTAAGTTTTGTTTATTTATGTCATATTATCATTCATGTTAAGTTGTACTACTTAGTATTTATAAAAATAAATCTTAAAAGATAATACTTATCAAAATTCCCAATGAAACAGTTTTGTTCATTATGGACTCACCAAGTATAGTGACATGGAGGCAAATCAATACAGAAGGCCCTTTTTTCAGAAATTGTAATGAAGCGTAATTTTTCAAAACTAATCCTAACAAATATCAAGTTTTAAAAATATTTATAGTGAAGAAAAATTTTATAGCATAAATAATTTATTTACGCTTTATTTATAGTGTAAATAATTTTTATGTATACAATATATAGATTTAAGGTGTAAAAAATTTATTTATTCCTGTTTACAATGTAAATAATTTTTATTTACACTATAATAAACTATTTACATCGTAAATATTTTATTTACTATAAACTTTTTCAAAGCATACTATTTACTTTTGAAATTTTCAAAAATCTATTATTTTCCTCGTTCTCCCCTCTTTTGTTAGACAAATTTTTAACATATAACTCAATTTAACAAGTCATGGTGAAATAAAGCAAAACACTTAATATATTATATAAATTGCAAAAACTAACAACCTTAAAATAATTACTACGTAATTTTCTATTATAAAGGGTGAACATGATTAAAGTAATTATTATATACTTTGCCATTACTAAAATATATTTTTTAAAAATTTATTTCCACTACACTCACGTAAATTTGCCACGTAGTATAAATTTGTAATTTTTTATTTTTTAGTTTTTTTCTCGTAATGCCCTAGTTCATATCCAACAAATGTCTTTCAAATCACTGGTTATTTGGTGAAATAATACTTTGTCTGTTATAATCAATAAGTTCTTAAATTCGAGTTAACCACGAGATCGACAATCTCTTCCCAAGGAATTCATATGTCACGTCGATGTTTTCTTGTCTTGAATGGCTTCTAGTGATGACCTGAGAATGAACTTTATATTTACAACCCTTTTTTACAATTAAAAAAAAATCAAAAAATAACTTATTTCAAAACACATGATTTTGTTTGCTTTAGAAAGAACTAGCATGTCCAATAGTGAACCATAGTCAGGCTTCTACTTACAAGTTACAATGCAAAATTAGAAAGAGCTATATCTTTGATTTTGTAATGATATTCTGGAAACTTTTCCAATTAAAAGCTCTCTCCCCGCCAGACACTCATGAACATTTGGAGATTCGTGTCAACCTTAATAGATGCTACCGACGAGCTGAATGAGCAGATGAACTTCCTTACTACTGGGTCTAAAATTGCACTCAAAGATCAAATTCACCCTGACATATTCGTCAAGCCAGGCAATAATGGGCCTTCCATACCCGCACACAAAGCCATATTGGTAACTCTCTCTCTCTCTCTCTCCCCTCTTATTCACCTGTCACAAATCTAAAGAATGCATATAGCAACATGATATTGGGAAAAAAAAATGAAAACATAGTTGGAACTAAAGCATTGTAGCATATGAAGCATTGTAGCATATGAAAATTTTACAATATAAAATACTTTTGCTTTACATTATAGCATTTGAAAGTATTACACTGTAACAATTGAAACTAATTAGTTCTACCAACGTTTCGAAACAAAGAAATTGTCCTATAAGCTTGCAACAGCAATACAGTTAAATCTTACTGTTCATTTATGAGTATGTAATTATAATCATTTAAAATTTGAGTGAACTACAGGAATACCACTTTTATGGTGCTGGTATAATTATGTACAAAATTTGAGCACATTTTGCGTATATAAAAAGTTGTATAAGTAAATAATTAATCTTCAAAGTGGTACCAAAATTAACTCAAAAAGTTAAAAGTAATGATAGAAAGCAGTAGTAAGTAGCCCTATTTCAAAATATTGTTACCAATCAGTAATTATAATTTGGCTTCAATTTTTTTTTTAGGCAACAAGATCAGAAGTCTTCAAGAGCATGCTAGATTCAGATAGCTGTAAGGCACCAGTAAATGACACCGTTACGCTATCAGAATTGAGCTACGAAGAGCTTGAATCTCTGATGGAGTTCCTGTATACTGGGATTTTGGCTGAAGAGAAGATGAAAAAACATGTGTACACTTTGTCACTCGCGGCTGATAAGTACAACATCCCGTACTTGCAGAAGATTTGTGAGCATCACATGCTCAATTCATTGTCCTTGTCAAACGCTCTTGAAATCTTAGAGGTCTCAAACGTTTGTTCCTACCAAACATTGAAAAAAACCGTCCTGAAATTCATAGTGCAAAACATGCAAGAGGTTGTGTTTTCTCCTGCTTACTATGCATTCGCTCTTAAGAACCCGCATTTGGGTGTGGAGATCACAAGGGCCTCGCTAAATAAGGATGCCAAACCATCGAGTGAGGTAGCCTAACAGTAATGGACTCTTTGTCGTGGTTGGACTGTGGCCAAGGGTTCAAATTCCGGATTGTTCTTTTTAAGGGTTTTAAATATGAAGATTTATACCCACTAGCCTAGTACTTGATTTGGAGTACTTAAGACCACGCCTCCACGTAGTTTACTACTAGCATATCCATTAGAATTAGGGTGGCGTGCTTCTCGGTGAAGGGTAGGGCTTAGTTGCAGGTTATTTAAGAGATATACCTATGAGTGTCTAGAATAGTTTTTTTGATAATGTCTATAAAGAGTATGTTAATGTCGGTCACTCTCTTCAACTAAAGATGCCATGAATATCCAAGAATAGTCTCTCATAGAAGCTAAAAGTTCAAAATTAGATAGAATATATTACTTGAGACACTAATACCTTAACTGGGTAATTATGTGACCACAAGTTTTTTCAGGCGAACATAATTGATAGTACTACGTTGTTGCTGATCAAGTAAGGATGGAAGATTTGTTAAGTTAAAGATATAATTTGGCATATTCTTTCTTCTGATTTATGTGTAGAATTTGAACATTAATATATTTAAGTTAACTATTTGTTCTTTGTAATATTTAATAATACGTTACATATAGCCAACAAGAAGCATACATCAAGAATTTTTAACTAATTTTATATAATTTCCAGATATGCCTCCGATATGAAAATCCTTGGTGTTTCCTTATCAACAAACACATGATATATAGTTTAATACGCGTCTTGGCACCTAGTATTATTAAAGCCTGTAATTATATGTGTGCATTACTGGGACTAATTACACTCCGTTAATTTAATTAATAAGTGCTTTGATTAATATATCCGTGATTCACTTTAAATTTGTAGGATCATTCCATGGTTCGTGGAGTTGTTCCTTCATTAATCGTCATTTATCAATTGTACAATACACGCTATATTCTTACTCTTCTCGTCGTTCTTAATCCAAACAAGAGTTAAATGGTTTTTCTTAGTAATTGTATTAGATTCTCTCCGATTGGACCAGCTTTTAAGCATATCAGATGAGAACAACAAATCTATAATCAATCACTTAGAAAATTTGCAGGGGTGAGTACTGGTGATTTAATATATACACATTTACATATATGTGTGTATATATATGATTTATATTATAAAAGTGGTGTATGAATAAAATATGGGCATTACTGCACATGCAACCAAAGCGTATTCTTAAAAGCAGAGAATAGAATCTTTATCAGACTATCACATAATGTTATGCATTTATTAATGCCTTTATTAAGTATAAAATTACGTCATCAAAACTTGGCATGCAAAGGTGCTTATATAGTTTTATCATTTCAAAATTTTAAACATAGCAGGATTCATAGGAAATTCTATTTAGTACTAAAACATATATAGTATATAACGGTACCTGAAATCATACTTGTGCCATTAATATACCATTAAACTAAGGTACATATGAACCCCACTACAAATAAATTTTAATAGTTAAAAAGTGTGCTAGCTGCATACTAGTACAATTCTTTTTTGATAGAACATACCAATACAATTCAATTTATGGGAAAATCTTCTTTGTTTGAGAGACTTTAATGAGAAATATACACGGCTGTCATGTTATATTACTAAAAACTATTTTTAGTTCAATTTCTTTTTTTCTTCCCTTATTTTTTTAGGAACTTTTTTTTTTTTTGCCCTTTATGTACATAACAACGTAGTCCAAATTGAAGAATTTTGTGGAAGCGCTCTATTTTAATCGCTGTCTTATTAAAAAAAAATTTGGGATGCCAAAATTTTAATTCCGAAAAACACCTTATACACATGATACATTCATGTGAACCTTTGCATCTGGCAGGTACACAAACACACATACATATACATATATATGTATATATACACACAAAATATATTTGCCTTTTGTGTTTCCTTTATAGAACGAAAGGAAGATTGGTCACTGATTTGTTATATGTCCATAATGCATGTAGCTGCATGGTCATTGTTCGTGGATTTATGTGTGTGTGTGTGTGTGTGTTTATATATATATATATATGTTTAGTTGGTAAAATAAATAAACAAATGAATATATAAATAAATACATTTATTTGCTTAGGCAGCTATACTACGTCGAGTACAGCGCGAAAGGAGAAGTGTCGTGATTCCAAACCAATGAAATAAAACTCAGTCCAACCATCCATAGAAGGAAAAAAAAAAAAAAAACCCAGTCCAATCAAGAGGGAACATTATGTATATATGTACGAGTACGAAACCAATTATATGACAATAGATAAGATTATATACACACACACACACATATATATATATATATGGGGCCAGCTTGGATTAGTTCTTTTAATTGGGCATATGAATAAATCATTAGATTTTCTCTAGGAAGTAGTACTTGTGTACTTCATGAAGTGTCAATATATATTAGCCTATCAAGTCCTTACGTACACACACGGCTAAAAATTTTCCCACAGCTTGCCTTCTGGATAAGAAATAACAAAGAGTACAGTACTATAAATTCAATAAAAAATGAAAATAAAAATTAAGGTATAACTACATAGTCATTGCTTAATAATTATTCAAACTTATATTCAATTGGATTGCTGGTGGCTTATTGTGTGTTTTACTCTCGAATAATATCGGATCACGATCTTAATTCATTTTTGAGACGATTAATTAAGAAGCTTAATTCCTTCTCATTTATAACAACATTGCGGACACACTTGATCTAGCAAAAAAAAAAAAAAAAAAATTGCCAACTTACTTTTCCAGACAAAAAGAAAGAAAAAAAAAAACATTGCCGAGCTACAAACAGGAAAGAAAAACTGAAAGAAACTGATAATTTAGGCAGACAGAACATATCATATATAACAGTTGTACTTGATCCATGATGAGCGAGTACTAATTAATCATGTTCGCTGGTTTCACTCCAACTCTTAATAGACATCTCAACCGCTTGTTTCACTGCTTGAGCGTCCATAATTTCATCTTCTTCTTCATTCTACAAAGTCGATAAAACAAAAAGTAAACAATTTAGGCTTTATTTAGCAACGTCGTTCCACTTATATAATTCTAACTGTTACAGTGTAAAGCTCTCACGTATTATAGTGTAAAATAAAAATATATCATTGTGTAAAACTTTCACATGTTATAATAAATTCGTTCTTTTTTGTTTTAACTGCCTTGCCAGTCAATCAAATATAGGAAGGTCATGCATGAAACAAATACAATATTAATCTATATTGTTTAATTTATATACTCTCTATACATATAATGTATGCGGGAAATTCTTATGCTGCATGTGGGCTTACTTCTCGTCCAATTGCCTGTAATTGGAAACTGTCTGAACAGGAAACCCTAGCTTCTAATACGTTTAGACCCAACTCTTCAAAAGCTTCCAATACTGAGACAAGCAAACCTGGGCAACTCTTTTCGGAGAAAACATTTATCAGAAACCCCTTTTCTAGGGTTTCCACTCCAACCTGCTGAAGAACATAAAAAGTTATGATCAAAAGTTCTCAATATCAGTTAACAATATTCATTAGTACTGGATCACCAAAAGTTAATTGTAAAAAAAAAAGAAATTTGGCCCTTAAAAATCTAACAAAGTAAAATTGTTTGGGGGTGGAACAGAAAATTGGTAAGTCGAAAAAACACACACACAAACAAAGTTGAATGATATATATATATATATATATATATAGATATAAATACACATTTATGTGTGTGTATATATATATATATGTATGTATGTATGATTAATTAATTAGTACCGCAGGCAATGCACTTTCGTCGCTGGAAGTTTGGCCAGTACTTGATATGTCTCGATTCAGTCTTTCTACCTTTTGTTTAAGCTCTTCTATATACTTTGATGCGTCTACTATGATTGAGGTTTTGTTTAGCTGGAACACGACATGAATAAACAAAAATATTATTGCATATATATAAATATATATATATATACATATATATATATCTCGGATAATTATAAACCGGTTTTGCTTTGAGAAACATTGATATTCGTTCCAAATCGTGATAAATAAATGTTCATGTGCAAGATATATATACACACACGCGTATTGAACGCAAAAACTACCCTCTTACCCATAATATTTAGACGTTTGACTTAATATCATGTGCAGTAATGAACTAATTAAGGGCTCTTTTTCTTTTCTTTTTAATTCACTAGAAATTTTCTTTTAAAACAAGAATATTACTTCAATTAGAATTAAAGAGAATAATATTTGACTAAGAGCGTGGATGACTAGAAAACAAGGAATTAGAAGAGGGCACATATATATAATCAAATTAGTTGGGGAAACAAACTGCTATAATCCAAAAGAAAATATTGCTAATAATAGTGGTCTCCAGATCAGAAAACAAAATTGAGAGAAATCATTTATTTTGACGATAGGCACACCAATACCTCTGGATCACACACACACACACACACACACACATTTTTATATGTATTGGGGTTAACAAATGAATCAAATTGAAATCAAAAGATAAGAAAATTAAGCCAATGGAAAGAAAGGCCTCAGGAATATTGAAGGGCAATTACAGCATGAGAGTTAGTAATAGAACGAAGTAGCTGCAGCTTGTCATGCAGAGCTGCTCTCTTGTGCTCCCTAGAAACCATTGATATTCTTATTATCACTATCCCTCTCTCCCTTTCTCTCTCGCTAGCTCGCTCGCCAGCCCACTCTATCCTTCAGGATTCTCTCTTTTCTATCTACTATTGCGCTTTCTTTCTCTTCTTTACACCCCTGCAAAGCTGATCTGCTGAACCTGTTTATAAGAGGGGATGAGCTCTCAAATCTATGTGATCTCCTGTTTGCTTCCCACATGACTGCCTCAGTTTCTTCACAACAAAATTATAATAATATAGAAACTATATGTTCTACCCAAACTGCCCTTGTGGTGGTAAGAAGGAAAAAAAAATATTGTGTTCAATAACATTTTCAATTTTCCAAAAACACTCATATATATTCCCCATAAACTCTAAACATAATAAATTTTATATATATTATCACCTTTTATACTGATTTTACATATCGTTAATACTGCCATATAGGTTAATTTGTTCAAAACTATTTAGAAGTCTCATTTTAGCCTTTAATAAAACATTAAGCAAAGCGGAGTACTAATTAAAGTGAATTAAACGTGATCTAAAACTGTGGTTGGAACTTCTAGCCCTATTTGGCTTTCTTTCTTGAAATAACCGAAGTAAAGGCTTCCTATTGATCATCATAAACTTGGTCCGCTCAAGATCTAGGCATGGATTAATTAGCAACTTCTTAAACCGTTTTCTTGGTGTTCTTAGTACCCCTACTAAGGATTGAGATTTTCGTTATCTGCCAAATGCACATAAATTTGAAAATAACAATCTTAATTTTTTATGCATTTCAGACTCAATCATGTGAGAAAGAAACAACTGATGGATCCTAGACTCTAATCATCATCCACTTTTGCTCAATAGAAACATTTGTAACCTTTGCATGGAAGTGCAGGTTCATGTCCTAGTTACTATACTTATTTTTATAGTGATTAATTTGTAGTTGAGTTTCTTTATTAGAGACCAAATTATAAGCTCGGGATTGGAATTCTAAGGATTGTCCTCAATGTTACATTGATTGATCACAACGACATTCTGCTAACTTCCTGATTTAAAAATTTATCTGAATTTGAAATAGTTATTAGCACAATATTTCTACTGAGCAACTACCTTGATAACCTTTTTTGTTGTATCCTTCTTATCATTATTGATGTTAGGGTGTATATGGATTCCTCCTACACTTAGTAATAGAATGGCCAATCGCAAGGCAATTAGAACAAAACTCGAGAAGAACTCATATGTTCAAATATCATAAAACAACAGTACCTATCATGCCCCACCATTAAGTAATCCGTAAGACTAATTATCCTCTCTCATCGTTTATTAAAAAATAATCAATAAATCGCATCAAACTATGGAAAGATTAATTGAGTCGGTTAATCATCAAATTAATTGATGAAAGATTAATCGAATTTCTGGATGTTATCATTCTTTAATTAGGGAAAGCACATTGATATTTTAACAAATAATATATTTTGGCATAGTTTTTAGGTTTTTCATTGTCATTTTTTAATTTACTCGTTCTATTACATTATCTTATATTATTTAAAAAATTGTCATAAATTCTGGTTCAGTGGCATTTATTCTATTTAAGTTTGATAAATAGATAAGATAAATACACACGTAGTTTATATATCTGAGAGTGAGAAGTGTTTCACACTTTGGCTTTTTTTTTTTGGATTAGCATGCAAGTTGATATATATGCAATATGTCAAAATTTAAGGCATTATTTCTTCAGAATCCTCTTGAGAATAGCATTAATCCGCCAAAATAGGGTTACAAATATGGGGATATAGATGTACATATATAATTTATCTATATATATATATATATATATGCAAGGGTAAAAGCGTGAATATATATGTACTATAGTGAAATGTCAATAAGAGGGGGCTCGGGGAGAGAAAGGGGGAATCATCAGCTCGTGATGGAGAGTGAAGGGAGTGAAATAAGCCATATTGAAAGAAGCGAAGAGAAGAAACAAAAGGATGTTTAGTTGTGATTCTGGAATGCCTCCAAATACTCCTCACGGGGGCTTTTTAGGCTACTCTCTCTCTCTCTCCCCTTTCACGCACTTATTACTTCCAAGCTTCTTCTCTCTCTACAGCCGTCACTCTCTTGTCCTCTCTCCTCTCTCTCTCTCCACACGTGCCTTTCTAACCTTGCTAGCTAGCTTCTCAAATCTCAATCGCTTCTCCCATATCTAGTCGCAAATTTCATTTTCTGATATACTATTTTCTCTCTTTTTTCTTTGGAATTAGTATACATAAAGTCACACACACACATATATATAGATATATATATATTTTATATCTACCCATGCAAGAACAAAGTTAATTTGTATGCACGATATGCTCTTGACAGCAAGCATGTACAATTAATTTATAATCTTAACGAAACTGTATTCTTTTGTAACATTTGTAAAAGGAATATCAATCCAACTTCGATTCACTAATATCTCAATTAGACTTCTATTTGAGTTTTCGTCTCAAATTAGTACTAATTTCTTGAATCTAATAATACTAATTACCATTCTCCATCACGTACTAATTGTTATATATATATATATATATATATATATATATTACTACGCTATATATCGGAAGAATTATGTGCCACAATTTAATTTTCATTTCCATCTCTGGTAATTGTATCACGAGAAGTCATATGATACATATACATATATATATATATATATATGTATCGCACAGTACTGTTGAGATGAATACATATAAGCCAGTTTGGAGCAGCTCCTTATTGCTTACAAGATTGTCTTGATTCTATATGGACAAATCACGTACCCACCCCCTATTCACATGTGTGCCATTAATCATTACAACCAAACAATACTCTCCATACATATACCCTGCTCCAACCCTTGTCTCTTGCCTTCCATAAAGTTAATCCTTGCACTTCCTAGAGCTTTCACTGATACTAGCCTTATTATTAGCTATACACGCTAGTTTTCTTTTCCCATCTTTTTCCTTCAAATACTGTATATCAAAATATTTATCATCTACCATTGTGTATGTTTGCTTGAATCTATATATATATATATATATAATTTTCTAGTTATAATGAGGTCTTTATTAATTCATGAGGAATTGTGCATGTATGATTCATAAACTATGTCATAGTATGATGAGATTATTCTTTAAGAACTTTGCACTAATTATTGTTTTTAAAAAATTTTTGGTGCAAAATTTCGTCCGACTATCTGGAACTGGTAATTTGTATGTAACAAACACTTTAATCAATAGTACATGATTAAACACATGGTGCTGGTATGCTTAAATTTATGCACCATAAATAGTAATTAAAAGGAAAAACAAATTAAAATAGGGGAAAATGGTGACAACAAAAACAAATACCAGGGAACTTTTTTTAATTTTTCTAGTTCCAAAAGATGGTTGATGTCCATATAAAGTAAAAGAGTAATTAGTAAAGAGAAACCTGATTTTGGAAACACCGTCATTACACCCTGGGAAAAAGTCCTCCAAACAGATCGGAGACTCTTGGATGCTTTTTTTTTTGTTTGTTCATTCAATAAAGTAATTATTAATTCTGCAATTATTGGTTTTGCTTTATCCTGAGAGAAATTATGAAACAAATTTCGCTTATGGATTTAAAAGAATTAACCTAAAACACTATAATAATTTAAATTTTATATAAAAAAATCATAATAAAGTTTGTTTAAACGAAAATTTTTTGTTCCAATTATGTTGCCAAATGGGCTTGCAAATTATTATTACAAGCTAATGGTATGATTCAAAATCTGACAACAACTGCAGCAGTTTTGTCAAATGAGCGCGACGGGATGCTTATCTTTTAATATGATAATGGTGTGAAAAAAAAAAAGTAGAAAAATACAAATTTAACAGATAAGCAATTTGTCTTGACATTCCTATTACAATTTGTTTGATCAATATATATCAACGGGAAAGAGAAGGAGAGATTGATTTGTATTTGGCTCATTTCAGTCCGAATCTTCTCAACTTTTGTTCCAAAAGATCAATAATTCATATGAGAGATCGATTGCTGAGAGAACAAAATTTTCTCTACAGATTAGCTAGGTTTCACTGGGGCTTTTTTTTTTTTTATTTTTTCTGTGAAAGTTTCATCAGACTTTGAAATTGTTGATAATATAATATATACATCATTATATATATATATATGATATTCACCAAGAAATTAAGGAAGAGACAGACATAGATCACATATTAAGGAATCCACATGTCAATTATTATATGATCTCACATTATCGTACGGATCAATTTAATTATAGATCAAACGCAAGCAAATAAGCTCTTTTTTAGCGTTGATATATATATATATGTTCATATATATTTGTTTCCAAAAAGTTTGAGATTGATTTGGCAGATTCTTGTAGGGACTCTGTTGTTGTTATTCACATGTGTTCAAGGTGAAGAATGAATGAAGGAGAAAAGAATGATTACGATATAAACCGGACTCTGACATGCACGCCTTTCATGCCTCTCTCTCAATATGATATATATTAACAACATATTGTAGTTTTTTTTTTTTTTTTTTTTGGTGGGAAACAGCATATTGTAGTTCTGGACATATGTATATATACTGTCATTTTCCCTTTTCTTAATTTCAATAATCCCCATTACTAACAAGTATTTTGTTTATGCACGGTGCATGCTGACCAGCTGGTGAGTGTCTATCAATAAATATAAATTATTGTATATTTTCAATCGTGTGTCAATAGAAAACGAAAATAGAAAAAGGCCAAAAAATAACAACAAAAAATGAATATATATTATAAGGCCAATAATGCATTGACAGCAAATAATGGCTTCAGAAATGTTTCTCGTGACATTCCATATTTCATTAAAAAAATGTGTCCTTATAATGTATTATTATATTTTATTAATTATAAGGACAAGCAGATAATACACGTCTTTGCTTGAAACCCCCTTAATTCCTAAGAAATTCCTGTGGGAAAAAAAATCAAGTAACTATTATTGTGGTGAATATTCATCATCAAAATCATTTTCATCAATAATGTTTGTTTACAGAAATAATATACCGAGGAAATTAGACAAATGACCTATTTTTAGTCATCTTTTTAAATAAATGATCATTGAACTTTTTAAAAATTAAGGAATGGTTTTTTTTTTACACTAGTACATAATGTACATTATTGATTAACATTAATGTATCATCACTTATTAATCATAATTTATTAATAAAGTGGTTTATTTGTTGATCTATTGATAAACTATAGTCGACAAACCGATAAATTATTAAATAAGTAAACTACTAAGTCAATTAATGATAAACTCTAAGTCAATACATAATTGATATACAACAACGACCATTTTCTTAATTTGTAATATCTTCCACCGTTTTTAGTCCAAAAAAAAAATCAGCCATTTACGTAAAAAAAAAAGGTGATTTACTTCAAATCCTTAATATATGTCCATGTCACTGTATCTCTTTTTGCTTTCTTATTATTTTGTTAATGTATATAATATATATCCTGTATATAGCAGCATTATAGGATTCTTGTGACTTGCTAGCAAAACTCACGTGAGCTGTGTACTTCGGGAAAGTACATTCACATGCAAATATAACAACAGAAACTAAATTCAATAAAAGTATAAAGTTAAGTGATAGGTGCCTCTGTTGTTCATGGAGAGAGAGAGAGAGTTCAACTTGGCAATTCAAGAATCTTCAAGGACAATATAAACAACAATAAACTGCCCAGAAGTTTGGTTGGAATATATAGATAATACACATATCAAAAACACTTCAAAAGAATACACACACACACACACACAGAGAATAATAACGTAACATAACATATGCGCACTATCCTATAATCAATAATGAAATAGCATAAATGAATTCATCTTTATGAATTTATTCATATAAGTACTTTATCAATGAAGATCAGAAGTCATTTTCATAACGCAAGGAAAGCACTCTCTCTCTCTCTTTCTCTTTCTCTCTCTCTCTCTCTCTATATATAGAAAGAATAAAAGAGGTCACTTTCCAGAGGGCGTCATTCTTCGAATTCTGGCCAACATCCAATGGCTACAAACTGCCATAAGCTTGTGTGCAATATATATATATATATATATATATATAGAGAGAGAGAGAGAGAGAGAGAGGGGTCATCTGTGCAAACAAATAAACAGCTTTATATACTTCGGACAGCTATTTTGCTTTGTCCTTTATTTGGACAAAAATTATGTATTCCACCCAATTATTAGGAATGATAATATTAAAGCTTCCCATAACAAGCTTTTCTCTTAATTACATCGCATCTTTCTAAAGAAAATATGTTGAAAGTAATAGTCATATTTCAAAAACACTTCCTTCTAACAAAGAACGCATACAGTATTAGTAGTATATATTACCTATGGAATTGCTAAGTTGTGCCTATTTTAACGACTTGATGAATTACCGAGCGACATAAAAGATTTCAGGGATCGACTTTTTATATGTTTCTTTTTTGCTTATTTTTCCTTGTGCAAATTTATTTTGTTGATATCAAATTAAGACTTTTAATTCGTCACAGTAATAATATTTGGTTTGAAATGTGGCAGAGATGCGTAAAAATAGTCCTTACATGCTGCTAGTTGCACCAGAAGCTATTAGGTCTCACATGTTGCCCCTTGAACACTGGAGGGGATGATGATGACATGCTGGCCCGCCCGTTTTCGTCCACGAGCGCTCCGTCGATTCACGGTGGCCCTTAACTCTCGTCGAGTACACACGTCCAATATTAGGAAAATGAACTAAATTTGTTGCCACGCACATATATATATATATATATCTTTGAAAGCAATTTGTCCACAATCAGCAGATTGTGTTTGTGCTAGCTTAGTAAACATTTAGTTGTACTTGTTGGGGTCGAGCAAATTAGCCCAATAATCGTGACAAAACTATGCAATGCATGCTGATTGAGGGGGTCACGGGAACGGTTGTAGCTATCGAACATGATATGATTCCTATTAGACTGATCAGGAAAAAAAATTATATATATATATATATATATATTTGTCAAAATTTATATGGATCATATATATTACAGATATCTTGGTTGGTTTCTTGTCCTTTTTTCCCCCCTTCTTCACATGTTACAGAAGCAGCAATTCCTCCAGAGGAAAAAACCAAAACCACACAAAATTGCAGTGAAAGGATACCTGCTAAGCCCATATCTATATATGAGACGTTTCGAAGAGGCTGTTTTTAACAGTTTTTGCGTCTTCTAGTTGAATTTTGGATAGTGCATGAAAGGCAGAGAGACAGGCTTCATTTTGGGCTAAGTATATTGATGTTCTCCTCTACAAGGCATTTGAGAGAATTTTGAATTTGTGGGTGGAGATTTTTATTTTTTATTTTTGGCATTTGAAACATGAATGTTTGTTGTCTTACCCTCATTTGTATAATGAATGACACGTTTGCTAAGCATTCATTTTTAGCGTGAAACCTAATGATGCTTATAATTTTTTGGAGTTTTCATGGGGTGTTTCGTACATTAATTTGAAACAAACTTCTGGTTCAAATGCTATAAAATATGAGAGTTTTATATTGTAACTGTTTTTTTTACACTGTATCACATAAGAGCTTTATATTATTCTTAATAATTGGTTTAAACCGATGTGCCAAACATAATATTCCCACAAAAGAATATATAAGTGATCAAGTGGCCAATGAGTCTTCCGAGAAAGCAGGATTTCCTTCTCTTTAGGAACAAAAGTTTTGATTGAATGTTGAAACTAACATTATACTTGGAATTGAAATATTTATGACTAAAAGGTGAACATGTTTCTAGAGCAATGAGTACAATAGCCATAATTGTTACAACTGATTTGCAAAGCAAAAGGAAAACAACATTACAAAAAAGGGGAAAAAAAATTAAGTGACTACTTTTTTGATCGCTAAAAGTCCTAATTTTGTCACTAAAGGTCTTTAGCAACGATTTTAGACAACAATACTTAAATTCTATAGCTGAAAGTCCGTAGCGAAAGTGTCATCGCTAAGAAATACAATCAATGTCGATAATTTTTGTTGCCGAATAAGATGACGACAACGAGTCATCGTGGTGACATACAAAAACGAATTTTGACGTTGCTATATCACCATCTTTAGCTACGACTCCTAAGTCATCCCCAGTCATGGCCGGTCTGTTTTAGGTAGTAATATTAGAGAGAGATGTAAGCTGAAAAAAGAAAAAAAGAACAGATACAATGGGAGGAATAAAATCATCTCTTTTAACGAGCATCAATTACATTATTACAAGTAGTACATCTACAATGATTTCATTTACAATCAGGAGAAGAGTAAGACACCATCACAATCGTATTGTTATCAACTCAACATCATTTAACATCAAACAGAAAATAAGAGATAATGCAAAAAAGAAAAGCAGATTTAAAACAGGTATGTATTTCCAAAACCTCAAAATGGGATCCACAACGCCTTTAGAGCTTTAACGAGGACAATATAGAAACTCCGGCCCTTGACTGAATTTCAGGCTTGAAAACAGAGTTGCTAAGAGGTAGAGCCACCTAAACAAGGAAAAAGAAACGTTTAATGGCAGCAAGGATTATTTATCACCAAAAAAAAGGGACGTGCTTAGACGTGACTAGACACATGTAATTCACAGTTCCGGACATGTTAGTATGTTGTCATCAACTTCAAGAACAACGGAACCAATGGAAGCCATAATTAACTAAATTAGAAACAAGCCTTCTACACCAGATAAGTATGTTCCAAAAGCTTCAGCCGAAATTTGCTTCCCTATTTTAATTCAATGAGTAATCTAATCCAAGTCGATTAGCGTGATGAAGTTGCAAAATTTTTTATCCATGAGATAACCCAATTGATGCCTTCACTCGATGCATATTGCAAGCTGAACAACAAAGCAGAAAAGGTGAAAATTTGCCTTGCTGTGGTACACTCTAGAGGAAAAAAAAAAAGAGCGAGACAATAATATGTTATCGTTGATTAAATCTAAGAACAAACAGAAGAAGGCACCTATAATAAAAGTGCAGGAAAAGGCAATAGCACAGAAACATTATAGACCCCAAACAAATCCAACTAAAAATCTGCTCTGAAATAACAAAAATCAGAAAGGTAAAGAACAAATTCATATTGTGATTCATCTGAAATGCCAATTCTTTTAAGTGACTTGGCAATAAATTAATTACTCACTGGGTTCTCAGTTGTTTGCAAAATCCACGAGGACAGCTTTCGAAGATCAACAAGGAATACCCCTGAAACAGGCTTTAGAAGTAACAACAATGAGATTGTCAAATAAGTCAATCAAAAAGAAAACGAGTATATTAGACTATACTAAAATGTGATTCACACCTCTAATTGAAAAGACCCTAAAGAAATTGCATCACGAAGCCTCACTTACCTGTTCTTGATTTAGTAATCTCTACTTGACTAAAATACAAGCAATGATATAACCAAAAATGATGTTTAAATGCAATTCTAAACCACATTGGATTGAAGAGCCTCAACCAAGTACAGTATCTCAACATGTTGTCTCTGTCGTGAAGTTGCAGCTCTTTTGCCTCGCAAATGCTTGTCTAAATTTCTATGAGTGAGGATTTCTTTACTTTTTGCCTTGGAAAGAGTGACTTTTGGGTTTAAAAGGCAACTCATTTTTCCAAAGTCTTCCAAGCCCTCGATATGATTATTTTTTCTTCCACTCAACCCTTTCTATCTACACTCAGTAGATCATGTTCCTCTCTAAATAACCTTCTATGTCTTTTTCTGTTAAAAGGCAAGTCATTTTTTCTAAATTGTTCTTGAGTCCTCGATATAATTATTTTTCTTCCACTCAACCCTCTCTATCTACACTCAGTAAATCATGCACTTTGCTAAATCGCCTTCAACGCCTTCTCTATATTTTTCTGTTACTTTGCTTTCAAAATAAGCAGCTACTTTTAGTCACTAGCATGGGACTTCCAGGAAACTGTTAAAACTGGAGAAGTCTTGAGCATGAACAAGTTGGTGGTTTTTGTTTTTGTACATATGTCTCAAAGTAGTTATGCTCACAGACAAAACAGTATGTTGGTCGTTAAAGACATCAGCCCCCTGAACATGTCATAGAGATTAGTCATGTCAAAGTACATCTTTTTTGTCAGCTTCCACCAAGTAACCATAATTTTCTTCTCCTTGAATTCAGGTCTTTACTCATAACTCAAGTCAGGTACATAATCAATAGATTTGATCGACGTCCTCAACTCTTCTAACTTTCCATATATGTGGTCTTTTTGTGGATGCAATTGATCTCCTGCATAAAATTTACGGACTTCACCTTTGACGGAAATCCAGCTACATCCTGCTTCCTTTCTTACAACCCGGTCTTTCATCATGTGTCTTAAGCTAATTCCCTCTTCATAACTCCCTGTCTCCATATATGTATTTGAAAGTGGAACATAAGTAGCTGAATATTCCAGCCGAATGGAAAGAATCTTCTCAGCAACAATCTCTCCCAACTCAATATTTCCATGGACCATGCACGCACCCAACAGGGTCTGCTATACCATTTCATTAGGCTCAATCGGCATCTTTTCTATGTAACTCCATGGCATCTGCAAGGCAGCCTACCCGGCCCAAGAGATCAACAATACAAGCGTTATGCTCCATCTTTGGCACCAGAACATAACATTCCTTCATTCGATGAAAATAATATAGACCTTCCTCCACAAGACCCCTGTGGCTGCAAGCAAATAGAATGCACAATATGGTAACAGAATTCACCTCTATACACGATTGCTCCATTCTCCTAAAAAGTTTTAGTGCATCTTCCACCAAACCATGTTGAGCATAACCTGAAATTATTGCAGTCCATGAAACAGAATCAGGGTTAGAGATGCTTTCGAAAACCCTTCCCGCCTCAGTTAAGCAACCACATCTGGAATACATGTTGATTAAAGCACTTTCAGCACACTTGTCAGCATCCAGGGCAGCCTTACATAGAAGACCATGCACTTGCCGACCATAGTCAAGCAAAGAAAGGCTAGCACATGCATCAAGTGCAGTAGAAAAAGTATATTGATTGGGTATAAAGCCTTCTTCCCTCATTTTTGAGAAGCTGATAAGCACTGCCTCATACTCAGAACACTAAGAATGAGCAGTAACCAATGTTGTCCAAGACACTAAATCTCTCTCTTCCGTCCTATCAAAAACCCTCCTCACATCTTCAAGCAACCCACATTTAGCATATGCGTCAGCAATTGCATTTGCAACACTTGTCTTGAATTCTAATCCAGACTTCAAAACCATTCCATGAACTCCCTTTCCAACACACGTACATTTTAAAGCAGCTATTGCATTGAACACACTACAGGAAGTGTAAATGTCTGGTTGAACGCCGTTTTCACACATCGTTACAAAAACTTCCAAAGCTTCTTGGCTATACCCACTTTGTGAATACCCTGAAACCATCGCATTCCATGGCGTATTGACTTCACAGTTGGCAAAATTCGAGTCAAAAATAGATCTTGCATCAGATAAAGACACACATTTTGAGTACATGTCGATTAGCGCAGTTCCCACAAGAACACTAGAATCCAGATGAAGTTCAGACGCATAACGGTGAACGGTTCTCCCCTTGTCAATATCACCCAACTTACCGACTGCTTTCGATACACTAATAATTTTGTACATGTTAAGTGAAATTCCTCCATTCTTCACGTCGAGAAAAAGGTCAAATGCCTCCAAGAGAAGACCATTCGACGTATACCCCGAGATCATTGCATTCCACAAGACTTGATTATGTTCTCTCATGAGGCTGAATACCTTATACGAATCTTCAATCATGCCCAGCTTTGCATACATGCTAAGAAGAGATACATTGACGAATGCCTCAGATGTAAATCCACTTGCAACAATCTGAGCATGCACCATTTTGCCCAACTCAACACAATCCAAACCAATACAAGTCTAGAGAATAGCAGAATATGCAAATTTGTCCAGCGAGATTCCCCGATACACCATCTCACAAAAGAACTTGAACCCATCAAGAAATGAACCATCTCTGTAGACGCAACAATCATGACAGTATAAGAGAAAATATTTCTTTGCAACATTTTATCAAACATTTGACGGGCAAGGCTAAAATCCATGCATTTTACGTAGGCATGTGCTATATGATTTAACAAGACTAACAAGTCCGACCTGGAGTATTCGAATTTCAACACAAGACCATGAACAGCTTTCGTCGTTTCCAAGGATTTTTTGTCCACACAATCACGTAAGATATCAACCAAAGACTGTCTGTGAGACTTCAGGTGTGACTTTTCTACTGCAATTGAACTCGGAAATTTCACTTCAAATGATCCATCTGATTTCTGGGCAGTTGAAAATTGACTGAGTTAGAGCTGAATTTATCAAATGGGAATCTATACCCACCTTTTTTCGGTCGAAAACTTGTGAACTTACAAACATTGAAAAATCATAAAACGCAAGAGAAATGCAAGAAAAAGAAGGATAAAGCAACTTACTTTGATGTTGGAAGTTGAAGTGGGAAACGCAGACGAATGAAGAGATGGAACGACGCTCAGATTAAGGGATCATCATGGTCATTTGGTTTATGGCCACAAGCGAAATGTTCTGTTCTTCTCGCATACCAGTCACTAGCAAAGACGCAGCCAGTCCGCTGAATGCCCTCCATCAACGACACGACGTATATCGTTAAAATAGAGAAACGACATTAAAAATCCTTTTTTTTTGGGTACTTAACATTAAAAAAAAGCTTAAAACAATAAACCTTAGAATAGAGAAACGACATAAAAAAACCTGTTTTAAACGAGGAATAATAATGGCATTTTTGTCTTTTTATTCTCATTAAAATTGCTGTCCTAAAATACGTTGTCGTTTCTCCTTGTAGCCAAAGTGAATTTGTTGGATTTGGCAAGGTGGGTAGAACAGTTAGTTAGAAAAATTTTTACTGTAACATATAAAAATTTTATACTATTTATAACTAAAAAAATGGTTTAGACTACTAACGCTAAACACCAGCAAATGTCCTTTGAGTTTGGACACAACAGCAAGATTGCAAATGTCATCAACTTAACGTCGTTTTTTATTTATAAACAGTGTTTTTTTTAAAAGGTGTTATTATTTTTTAATATATATTATCGTTTGTGAAGAGTTCTTGTTTGCCAGGATATATGCCTTTTATTTTGGACTTGTTAAGATCGTCGTTGGTTGGATTTATTGTCTTTTTCCTGATCGTGTTACGTCTTGACATATTGTCGTTTTCATATGAAATAATGTAACATATTATTTTTACTTTTGTCTTTTCTTTTGTCATCGGCTTTTCAGGAAGCAGTCCAAAGTCCAGTTTAATATGTCGTCGTTTCCTTCACTTAGTGTCGTTTGAACGTTTGATTGTCGTTTCTTAGATATTGTTGTTTCCCTCGCCAGTCAATGGGTCATGAAGTGTTTTCATGAAATAAAAATCGTATTGTTTCTAACTTATTGTCGTTTTACTTGTTTTTGCTGTTACTTGAGTACGGTCGCCTTATCAAAGGGCGAAAAAAAAAACTCATCGTCGTTTTTTAATTTCTGAATCGTTTTGAATTTATAATGTCGCTTATACTGCATTATTATTATTATTATTATTTTTATTTTTGGCATACGAAGGTTAGGGTTTATTTGCCCGCTGCTGCACGACCAACCCACCGTCCTTAAACCACACAGCACCGAAGGAGAGCATCGACGCAGAGTCTCAGAGAGAGAGGAGAGAGAGAGAGAGAGATGGGGAAGAAAGCAAAGAGCTCGAGAAAGGGAAAGAAGGCTTGGAGGGCCAACATCAGTACCGAAGACATCCATGATTTCTTCGAGAAGTCCACCAAAGACGCTCTCTCCGGTGGCAACCTTTCCTCTGCTCCGGCCGAATCCCTCTTCTTCATCGACAAGTCCAAAGGTTTTTTCTTTTCTTCACTCTCTCTCTCTTTCTCTCTGATTTTTATGAGATAAGTTATGAGATTCAATTTCAAAGCTTTCCATTGTCAAGTTGAGTGGATGTAAAATGAAATATGCCAATTTGGTTTGAGTTCGTAATTGAGCTTTTTGTTTGGCAAATGGTCTACAAAGAAACCCTTTTTTATTTTCAAAAAATGATAACCAAAAAAAAAAAAAAAATCCGTGTATAATAAGCCGATGATCTGGATATTCATTCATGAAGGAAGCATGGTAATGTGCACGGATATTGAGTTAAATGGGTTGTCATGTCTGCTCCCAATGATGCAATTTTTTGGCTTTGATTTGGGAGCCTGGTTAAGACCCACATTTCTATATCACTTGATTAATTATAATATATATATATATATATATATATATATATAATTTTGAGCCTTTTTGTTGTCCAAGTTAAGATTGTTAAGTGAGAACCTTTTTTTTTGTGCATTGTCATATATATATATATATATATATATATATATACATATATATATATATATAATTTTGAGCCTTTTTGTTGTCCAAGTTAAGATTGTTAAGTGAGAACCTTTTTTTTTGTGCATTGTCAGATCTTTCAGTGAAGCGTAAGATAGAAAAGCATCGAGCAAAAGTACTCTGGTCTGAGAGTGTTCTGAACAAGAACCCATTTGTGCAAGCTGTTTCAGCTTCGGTACCTAAAAAATTCAATAAAAAACATAAAAAGAGTGCCAAAGCAGAAGATGGAGTTGGAGATGTTGAGAAGGTTAGTAGGGTAACTGCCAAGATGTAGAAATGGGATTTAGGATGTTTTCTTCTAGCTAGGCTCTATTAAAAAATGTAATTTTTTTAATCTGTTTTTGCGCATTACACAGGATTCTGCCACAGCTTCTGACATGGTTGACATCTGGGATGACAAAGGTTTCTTCCTTGTTTAATTGCTTGCTGATGTTAGCTTGTTGTAAAATGACATATATACGTCAGTAGTTTGTTCTGTTTTCCAAAGAATCACATTTTTTTTTTCTTTGACACACTTTCAGGTGATGACAAAGTCAAGGTCAGAAAGGTAATTGCGATACGATGATAGAACTCGATTGCTCTCTTGTGCAATTCTGAATGAATATTAGGAGAGGATTTTTAACACCGTCTTCTGAGCTGCAAATCTTGAATGCGATGCGTGGTTTTGATTTGTTTGCTAGACCGTAATTTCACTCATCTGTCCTGCAGATAGCGAAGCCTTCGATCATTCCTGCGGTAGAAGTTGATCCTCCAGGGTGCTCATTTAATCCCTCATTTGATAGTCATCAGGTAACCGCGATTCTACATTTTTTACTGTGGGACTTTAGGTTATTATGGATTTTAAATTGATATCTTTCTAACCTTTCTGGTTTTCTTATCCAATTTAGGATGTGTTGGCTTGTGCTGTTGCGGAAGAAATGCAGAAAGTCTACAAAAATGAGTTGGGACCTGAACCAGTTCCTTTAATGGTTACAGGAGAAGCCATCAATGAAGAGGATGTGAGTCTCTTTTTTGTCCAGTCTTTTGTGTCCTCTTTCTGCCATTAGAGTTTCAAACCTTTTATGGTCTTTTTTGGCTTAAGCAACAGTTTTACGTGGTTATAAATGATACCCATGAGGCTTCATGGCCATGCTTGTTCATTCTACTTTTGAAATTTGTGCCTAAGCATATTTTTCATTGACTTTTTGTTCTGTTAGAGGTATTTTATTGAGGCGGATGATGGGAGTGATGAGGACATAGATCCAGAGAATGCGGATGAGACCGACACTGCCGCAGCTGAGAAAAGGTTAGCTTCAGTTTGTTGAGCTGTCTCTATTTTGATTGCATTCCTTAGTACTCTTCCTTTTCTTTAAGGTTGGTCTTGCTAATTAACTTCTGAGGAGGCACAAAAATTGGTGCAATAACAAGAATTCTTTCTATATGTTGCTATTTTAGTTATTGTACACGCGACATCCTTTTGGAACAGCGTGAATTTTAATTTTGTGTTTATTATCATTCATTCTATTTGATTAAAATTCTGGATTTTTTACCATATTATCAGACATTCATGGCATAGTACCACCATAACAAAATCTTTGTGGATTCGTATGGTTTGATGACACTGCTACAGGCTTCACAAAACAAAGAGGGTGACACGCGTTGAGTTAAATAAGAGAGCCAGACGTAAAGAACAGCTTCAAAAAGAAACAGAATTGAAAAAGGTTGAAAGACTCTCTAAAGAAATTGACAGGTGAGTCGATAAATAACTTGTTACTACTTCCTAGTCAACTATGTTTGCGAATAGTAAAGTTTAACGTTATTTGGTTCTCTGTTCACAGCTTACCAGATATTCTTCAAGAAATAGAAAAAGAGGATGAAGAGAAGAATAAGAGACATATTCGGCAAGTTGTAGCTAAACAAGAAAGATTGAAGTCATTTCCACCACGCTTGGGGAAGCACAAGTATGCAGCTTATTGTCTGGATTTTTTTTTTTAAATTTGCTTTTCACACAAAATTGGAAATATGTTATTATTAGAGGTTGCAATTTGGAAGTTTCATACGGGACGGTGGCCTCGAATTCTTTCCCTTTTGCCCCCCTCTTTTCATTACTTATCGCTTCTATCTACTGTTTTTGAACTGTGAAAGTTAAAGAGTGAATAGTGTAATTTTATTGTGATTGCTTTCTAAAACATCCCCGATTATTATTGCAAAATTGTTTCACTTTTTACCTAAAAAATGAGAAATTTTAGTAGTTACTGCAGAAATTAATGCTTAAATGCTGTAATTTTAGCTTTTGATGAAATAGAGAGAGTTTTTTTTTTCTTTGCTGCCCTCAGATTTCAGCCTGCTCCAATGCAAGTCTTATTGTCTGAAGAAATCACTGGATCCCTCCGCAAGATTAAGGTACATTAGAATTTATGCTTATGAGTGGCTATAAATTACTAAATTGCAATATGAAGCTAAGAAATCCAAATTTCATTTTGCACAAGGCTTGTTCCACCCTAGCCAAAGATCGGTTCAAAAGTCTAGAAAAAAGAGGACTTATTGCTCCAACTGGCCGGACCAGAAGGTTAGTTGAATCTCCTCTTCATGAATTATGTTTTCACGTTATCCTACCTTTGTGTTACTCCTTTAATAGATGGGCTTTGTGTTCATGGTTGTCTTATTTTTTAGCCATGTCGAACCGTTCAAAAGTGATTGAAGAGTCCATAACTAAAACTTGAAAAAGCGTAGCTTTGAGTTATAATTTGTAATTCCTCATATTCTACGGTCATTTAATTCGAATTTTTATGGGAGAAAATACTATAGATTAAATTAATGAACCCAAACGAGGGCTTTGTTTAAGGGGGACTTCTCTGGGAACCTTAACCGTTGGTGCACATTATGAAACTGTTAGATCTAAGTCAAAATCTTTTTTATTTTATTTTATTATTATTATTATTATTTTTTGGGCAAATCTGAGGGCTGATGGACAAATATCCACAGGTGGGTATCTTCTGTGGTTTCCATGAGAGAAATTGTCTTGTTTGTAAAATCTCGCACTTTCATGCACATCAAATACAGTCGCACACAGATTTTGATTGATGGCGTTTGGATGTTTGCTTGAACAGGAAATAGAGTGAGACCTCTCCTTTTACAGCTTTCAGGAGTGGGCTTAGTGACGATCTCCAAGTGATTTTTAGCTTTGATTATATATATATATATATATATATATATAAGATCTTGTAGCATGTCATCCCAATAGGATTATTGAAATTTTGGAATTCCCCTTCGTTCAAGATGTTCATTCCAAAATGGCAAGGAATTGGATTCATCCTTTCGAGCAAAATACGTATCGTAATCCTGTGTTTTGTTTCCTTGATTATTATTATTTTTTGAAATCTCAAATTAGATGCTTTCTTCAAGAAGATTTTTTCCTGGAGGACAGACAAAAAGGGGCTTGAGAAATAAAGTGTGACTGGTCAGATTAATCCTCCTAGTGGCATGTAATTTTAATTTTGGGGATGACACATGGTGTAAAAATTAACAAGTTCTTTCTTTAAATAAATAAATTAAAAAAACATCCGTGCTGAAATTTAAAGGTAACTGAGATAGAAATGGCGATTATTTCTCTTCCACTGAGGAAGAGACCTGGGAAAAAAAAAACCAAAAAAAACAAAAACAAAAACCAAACCTCCCTCTGGAGAGATAAATAAATAATGGTTATTAGTCCTCTACCTACAAGACTCCTTTAATTTGGCTTTCAACCTTATAATTTGATTGGCGGGTTGAAAAAAAAAAAGGAATGTTTGGTTAACAACTTCGAATAAAAATTATTTTTGCTCGAGTCAGTTTTGTTATAATATTTTTTCTTATAAAATTTGAATTGTTATAATGTTTTTCACTTTGAATTGATGATCTAAACTTCCTCGCATCTACCCAATCAACCTTACCGATTTGAATAATGGTATGTTTGGCTCATTGATTTGGATCAAAAAAAATTTAGGTTAAAACTAATTTTGCTATGATTTTTTCTCACAATTTTAATTGCATTTTTTTCACTTCAAATTGATGATTTAACCTTCCTCTACCTCTTAGAGGTGTCAATTCGGACCGTCCAGCCTAACTCGATTAATAAAAAGGGAGGCTCAGCTTGATTCAAAGCTTGCATGGGCCTAAAGTTGGGCCAAGGAGCCCTAATTTTATAAGGGAATTTTAAAAAGAATGATTATATTTGCATCCACTAAATTCATTAATGCCCCACCATCATAATTTATGCTCATTACAATTGTACCCTGCATTAAAATTACATTAAAACCCACAAATATGTCCCCACATGAGCTATAAATAGAAACAAGATTATTTTAAACAAATAAAAAAGCATACACCTATATCAACTATAATTAGAAAATATTTTTCAAATGAACAAAAAAAAAAAAAGGCTCACATCTTGCATCTTCATAAACCCTAAACTTTTCTTCATCAAAGTCTTTGAAATGGAGGTTCATGTTGAAATAAAAACTAAAAAAAAAAAAAAAACCATGTCTCTTGAAGAATCAAGAAACACTAAAATAAAATATTTAGTTTCTTAGAGTCGAGTATATTTTTTTCTGATGACTCCTTTTAATATTTGTTTATGCTATTTGCTCTTTCTTTTATTTATTTTTTAATAATGGAGAATGAAAACGTGGGGATAATTCTGCAATGTATTATGCTAATATATTTAACACTGACATGGTAAATACATTAAGTTTTCATTATTGTTTGTGGATAATTTTATTTTATTTTATTTATTATTGCCAGTCTATATGTTGTAAATGAAGATTGAAATTAGAGCAGGGGTATGAAAGGTTAAATTAGGTATTATGAAAATAACATCTATAAAAGGATTGATTTTTCAAATCTTTATTAGAGGAGCATTAAATATTGGGGACATCTATAAATTTTTGGGTGTAAATATAACTACTCTTTTAAAGGTTAATGAGACAATTGGCCTAATTAAGTTTATTGAATTAAAATATGACTTTAATTTATAAAAATTCTACAAATGTCTTGTAATGATATCATTAAAATTATTTATATATAATTATATGGAACAATATGTAATATCATTAAAATAATTATTATATTATTAAAAATATTTTTAAGAAATTTTAAATATTATAATAAATTTTAATTTTATAACAATAATTTAGACACATATTGTAATTTTTTCCTCTTTTAAAAAGAATTATCTAGTTGGATTATGCCAACCTAGGTCAGCTCTAGTTTAGGTCTAACTTATTGGTCCAGCCTGGCACGGCTTGCTCCAAAAGAGATGGGTTATGGCCTAACCTGGTTGATTCGGCCTAAATTAATAGCTCTATTACCACTTAATTAATCCAAAATTTAAAAAAAGGAAAGAAATTACATGAGTGAGCCACTTAATAAAACTATTAGAAGTAAATAACACATATTTAAAGATTTAAATATTTAGTTTACCAATTTTACCTATGAGTATCAATTTTCTTTTCCTTTCAAACTCTCTCTGTGATTTTCAAAAAAAAAAAAAAAAGGACAAAAACAAAACAAAACAAAACAAGGAAAAACGAATAAAACCCTCCCTCTCTCGCGAACTTTCTCTCTCTTCTGCAACATCGCTCTTTCTCCTCCCCCTCACTTCCGTCAGATTAGTGGGTCAAGGTCGTTGTCAATTTTTATATTTGGTCGACTAATTTTTATCCTTTTGTTACTTTTTGCCAATCCCTTTCATTCTCCTAATTAAAAATCAACCTAATTCATTGGTTTGGTAATTAGTCATCGAAGAATCAACGAGACTATTACTGCCACTACACAAAATTCAAGTTTTAAATGACCAAGGAATTATTTTCGGGGTCGGAAGTGCCAAATTGGCAGAGTTTGAGGGTAAGATGCTAATAACCCAAAAAAATACAGACAATCGAGGTATTGGGCTACGAATCCCACTACATCAAGGCCCAACGACCTACAAGAAAGCCCGGCCCACTGTTCACTATATTGTCCACCGCAAGAGTCGTCACTCGCACACGGCTCGCAGTCACCATCCCCGGGGGAGCTTCGGACTCTGAGAGTCAGACGCACTCTACGCACCATGCGCAAGTTAGCCACTCAACTCGCTAACGTGAGCTTCTTCTTCCTTTTGACCCCTAATGTTTCCTGAAATTCAGAATTTTTTTTGTCTGACTCTTTTTTTTTTTAATTTTTCTTTGGAATAAAAACTTTTTATGATCCATTTGCAGTATTATTTCAGAAGAAACCCTGTACCTCTTCGTAATGTCCAGCCACGACGAAATTTCGCATCCCTCAATGGAAAAGGTCTGTCGCTCCTGTTCTTTTATTCATTCGTCTTGGTTTTTCCTTCCAAGATCATTCAGTTCTTTAATATCTTATAGTTATAATTGAAAAAAATTGAAACTTTATGATTGCAATTGAAAGAAAATGAAAAATATAAAACTAATTGAACGGACTCTTTTTTTGTTTTTCCCTGAGATAATTGAAGGAAATGTGAAATAAAATCATTTGCAGATGAGGTTGCTCTCGAGCAAGATGCTGAAAGAAAAATAGGATGGATGTTGAAATTGTTTTTTGCTGGGACTGCCACCTTTATTGGTTACCAGTTGTTTCCACATATGGGTCTGTACAGTTCTCTTTTTTTATCTTTTACTCAAGTATGTTTACTGAAATTGTTGTTGGGTTTTTATTTTTTTAATTGTTGTTGGGTTTTTTTTAATATATATATATATTTATGTTGAAGCTTAAAAGATGTTGTTGTTCTTGTATATAATGTAGGGGATAATTTGATTCACCAGTCTGTATCGCTTTTACATGTGAAGGATCCGTTGTTCAAGAGAATGGGAGCTTCGAGACTGGCCCGCTTTGCTATAGATGGTGACTTCTTTTTTTTTTTCCTTCTTGTATTTGTCTTCGTGTGTGAAAAATGTTTATGAAAAGGAAAATTGGATACTCACGTATGATGAAACTGAAATTTAACTTGTTGGAGTATATAAGCCTGGACCAATCAGCAACTAAACTCGATATTTTTCGTGGCGTGTATTGCGATAAGGACAAGGAAAACCAATGTATATAGTGTGCTTGGATTTTATGATTTCTTTTAGCAAAGCAGAACATTAGTTAATGCCTTGGAGTTTACTTCTTATATGGTTTTTTGGCCGGTTCAATTTTAGATGAATACTAAAAAAAACAAAAAAAATACTATTGGTCCTGGCGGTGAGATCAAGTTGTAGGAATATATCCTGTTAAGGTTGTTGCTATCTTTGCCTTCCTAGTAGGGAGGAGCGAATGGTAGTGTAATGAAATTGGATTGTGTGTAAAACAAATAGTCATTTTTGTATTTGTCCAAAAATAAATAAATAAAAGGAAGAGCTATGTTGGTTTGATTGTTAGTTTTTCCTTGATGAATTTTCAAGCTTAAGCTATGTTTGAGGATTCATATTTCTTTGTAAGCTATGTTTGAGGGTTCATATTTCTTTGTACGTATATAAATTCCGTTATTCGTTTAATGTGTAGATGAAAGAAGGATGAAAGTAGTGGAAATGGGCGGTGCTAAAGAGCTTTTGAATATGTTGGACGGTGCTAAAGATGACCGCACTCGGAAGGAAGCTCTAAAGGCTCTTTCGGCCCTCTCACGCTCAGGTCAGACCTTATGTTTTGCAGCTAGGGCCATGTCTTTTTATACTAGTCTCGAATATCTTGATCCTGATTTCCTGAACTTGTTTTCTTTTATCGTATGTCCTCTTTAAACACTTAGATATGGTATTAGATTTTCTAGAACTATTTGTAAGAAGAACGAGTAGGTTGTGCAACCACGCTTGTAGTACACTCAGTTGGATTGGCTTGTGCTTCTTATTAGTGATAGGGTCTTTTATGTCCATTGTGGTTGGATATGAACATACAAACTCCTGTACTCGTTAAGATGGTTCTAAGTAAATTGATTCTAATATAAAGTGACCGTTTTTTTCCCCTCTCCAAACAACCTTATCTCTTACTGTATGGACCCAGCTTTGGTCGAGTATAGCATTCAGTGACTATAGGCGAATAGGGAGAGCCACCACTCCCTGTTCTCAAATTCACCTGATGTTCCGGAAAAGAGAAGCTCTCCGCCATGGCTAGGCAAAAACTTCCCCAAGCCAAGCTTTCCTGAAATAAACTTGATAGTTTCAACCAAGCTTACCTTACTATTCCATCATGTTTAATATATAATTAACGCTTTAAAGTCATTATTTTAATTTTCTTTTTCATTTCAATGTACTGCAGGTCAAGCTGCTGAAGCTTTACATAATGCCGGGGCTATCGCTATTATCAGGTCTACTCCAGATTCCTTGGAGGATGTTGAAGTCGGGAAATACAAGTCTAGCTTGTTGCAGAGATTCCAAGATCTGAAATATGATGTTTTACCATGAGTCTGACGGAAGAACTTTTTCTAGCGGTAGGTTACAAACACTATGAAATGCTAAATCCCAACTCTGGTGAGTCGGGATGTGAGAGGGGTGCACAAACGCTTATATAAAACTTGGCAGACAAAGGGAACTCGCTTTTGCAAGGACATGCGTCATGTCCTGTGAGGTTGATTGTATCGTCATAACTTCTTCATTCTGACTCATCAAAAGAAAGCATTTTAACTCCAAGTAGATCACACTCGTCACCTTAAATAGTTATCCGAGTAGCTATGATGTTTGGTTTACTGGTTCAAACTGGAAAGGTTCTCGTTCAAATCGGTTTTGTCGCGTATTTTTTCATAGAATTTGAATTGCTATAATATTTTCAATTCAAACTGACAATTCAAATCGACGATCCAAACGTCCTATTGTGGTTGATTCAAATGTCTTGACTAAAATAAATCCCTCAAACGTCAAGCAAAAAATTCCTGTTTCTTTGTCTGAGGACACGAGTAAACATGTCAAATTCTCGTCAAGATACATTCACTTGTGGCCATCCATTATTACCTCCCCATTGATCTTAACGTGCTTCTGGTAAGAGACTAATGCAGCATGTATGCCAGTATTTTAAATTATGTAACAGGTTAGGAAGAAAATATGTTAGACTTCAGACTAATCCAGCTATATTGGGATGGTTTTACCCTCTGAGATTAAGATATATATATATATATATATATCTATATGTATGTATGTGTGTGTATGTATATATATGTATGCGAGAGCTTTAAACTACAGCATACTTGTATATTACAATATAGTATACGGGAGCTTTACATTATTTCAGTTGGAATGGAGCTTTGTTAAACACATTATAAATTTTGTATAGTTTCTATTGTTTGCGTTTCCAGGCCTTCGTTGTTCATCAGTGTAATTTCATTTGTTCTCGTCTCCCTAATGTCATCTTTTACTCATCATCTTTCTCTTGGTCCTTGTCGTTAAATTTTTTGTCGCTTTTTTTATTTTTTAATTACCCCTCTCCCTCTTCCGTTTCAACATAACTTCCTTTCAGGTCTTTGCCCGTTTCTGATGATGTCGTTTTCAGAACTCTTTTATGTGGTCATTATAGTCATTTACACGTTGAAGGCACTGCGGCTAGTCTGGTTGGTGTCTTCTTTTTTATATCATGTCGTTTCTTATGTTTCTGTCGGTTTCAATCTCCCTCGGCGAAGCCAAGTTCTTACTGCTGAACAAAGAAAACATTCTCACAAAAGATTCTTTTTTTTAACGCCTGATTTTTTTCCACGATTGAAAGATAGCCTTTTGATCCCGAGTTTCACTCTGCAAGGAATCTGTTTTACCACTTCCATTATGCCTTAAAAGTAAAAAGAATGATTACAACAATAACAAAAATAACATTTCCCTAGTTTTTTTCCCTCCCTGTCAAAACTCACTCTAATTATCACATGCTTACATGACTTGATTCTACTTATAAATATTACACGATTTAATTCAAGTACCATCAAAACCAAACCGCCAAGAAAAATATAGAAGCTTATCTGAAGTTACAAACTAACAAAGAAAGTTATAAAAATAAATTATGACTTGCTTCCAAACAAGTTGTATGCATTTATCGAAATTGCAATTATACTTGTGACTGCCGCCAAGACTATCATTGTTGTTGCCAGGATCCTATCCTTTCTTGTAGATATACCATTAACATCCCTGTAAACAATTACAAAAAAATAAATAAATAAATTCATAAATTTAACAAAGTTTCCAAAGGAAAAGGACATAGAAAATAAAATTATATAAGGGTACCTGAGAGCAATAGAGCCAGGAAATATGAAGGCAAGGCAAACAGCAGAAGTTGATCCCATAAACTGAAAAAGATACCAAATGTTTGGGAAGGCAATTGCTGCCAAATATGAGAAGACCAATAGAACAAGTGTGATGACCACAAATCTTTTGGTGTCATTGGCCAAAAGGGGCTTCTTAGGGAACAAAAACTCATCAATATTTGCCCTTAAAGAGAAGTTGAGTAGAGGAAAAACTAGCATAAGATGAAGGGCATAACTCAACCGAACCGCATCATTTAGCACCAAGCCCATTGCGGTACCAGAACTCTTGTCAAAATTCACAAGTATGTCTGACATGATTGAGTCTCCAAACAAGAGGTACCCAAATAGGCCAATGGCGAAGTAGATCGCCCCGCAAAGCACGAGCGAAATCCGCACAGCTTTGATCATTTCGGAGGGCTTCCCGAGCTCGAAACCGATTGGATGAACTGTGAGGCATTGTAATATATAAATCCATTTTAGGCATTGGTTAAAAAAAAAGTCACAAAATTTGTGATGTTTTAGTTTTTTCATACAAGAGGAGAGGGCGTGTAAGGACTTATAACCAATTAAGTTGTCTTCTCGCACGATGTTTTAGTTCTGAATTCTTAAATCTTACCATTGAAATGGAAGGTGAAGGCTGTGACAATGACCGGGACAGCAGTGAAGAGGTCAAAAAAAGATGTTTGTTGGTCCAACTTAGGAATTAGTCTTGGGTTCTCGGTTTTGCCTTGGAGTAAAGCTATTATCGCCATCACAGAACATATTCCAACAAAGACAACAGCCAGGAGAACTGATATGGCCGAGCTGAACTTTAATGATTCTATTAGAAAAAGTTAAAAATAAATTTATTAATTAATAAAAAGGGCCAAACCCATTCGACATGACATGAAAAATATCAGAAAAAGACATTTTTATGCCTTCGAAGTTTTGCCGTAGCGGTACAACCAAACTCAAAGTGATAAAAAACGACTTGGTTTTGTGAGATGTACTGACCTACACGTCGGAGTAAAACCAAGGGAAGCATGATGAAAACGACAGTGAGTAAGATGGAGAATTCACGCGAGTTCCACCAATGGATCCCAAACCATTCTTGCAAAACTCCCAAGTGTCCACTTCCCTTACTTCCAGAAAAAACATCCCCTTCCAAAAAAAAAATAGAACACCAATTTCATCATAAAAAGATTTGGTGGACAATAAGGGGATGGTGGGGAAAAAGTAGAAAATAGAAAAAAACCAGAAAAATAATCAAACCACGTGAAATTATTGGTCGTGGAACAAAAGAAAACAATTTTCTACTTAGGATCAAAAGTTGCATCAAAATATGGACAAAAATCAAAGGAAATTGACAGAATTATTGGCTTACCGATTATAATAAGGTACATGATCAAGCAGCCAAGATTGGTGATCATGACACATATTTGTGTGGCCACGGATCCCGCCGGTCCAAAGGACTCCTTCATGACGCCGGCGTAGGTGGTGGAGTCGCCGGAGTGTGTGAATCTCACCAAAAACTCCACTGAAATTTCCACCAACAAACCAACGATTACAATCAGCACAAAAGCTGGTATTACGCCTAAGACTTTAAGAGTTGCCGGAATTGACATGATTCCGGCGCCAATTATGCTCGTCGCCACGTTGAACACCGCCCCCCAGGTCGTCGCGGTCTGCGACTTGCCACGGCTCTGAAGGAGTGGCGCGTGTGGTCCACTTCCCGGCGACATCCCGGCGTTGATGAAATGCTATGGACAGGTTGGTTGAGAGGTTGAGTCAGAGTTGTCCTCTTGTACATTACTATATAAGCAGAGAATTAAAACACCATTGGGCTGCTGGCAAGTGGTTAATTTACCAAAATGTTCATTGGTAATTATTGGTAATGCTTCATTTTGCTAACTAGTGTAAGGGTAACATTGGATGTTGCGGAGATATCTCAATCATTGTAGGACAGCCTGGATGGAAATGTATGTGTACGGAGACGTTTATGCCAAAAACAGAGAAGGAAAATGTATCTGGACCAAAAAGTGGCTACTGTGACAGTGTTTGAAATACTTGAAAATTACGTGGTTGTTTAAAAAAATGGTAAGAACTAATGGTAGAAACTATTTTTATTATAGCATGTAAGAGATTTATATTGTTTATATTTAAAATTATTAGTCTAAACTACTCTTTAAGACACCCTAATAAATTATATCAGTACTTGAGAGGTATGGTGATGGTCTTGTTTGTATGGCCCACACAAACCCTTGAGGATCAAAGGAGTGAGTTGGCAAGAGATTGTTTGTTGGAGTTCTTATCTTTCTAATTTTCTCTCTCTCTTTCTCTCTTTACTTTTTCATTCTATATTTTTTTAATATAAGAAAAAGCAAATGCCATCATATTAAAGTGAGGTTTAAGATTAATCGAATCTTAAATTTATGTTTGAAATAGAAAGATTTATAACTAACTAGGTTATGCTCACTCATTTTTTAATTTCATATTTGGTGAACAAACTTGAGTTTGAAACTAAAAAATTCTTCTAAAATTAAGAGTGAATAATTTCTTGACTACTTATTTACCATGTCATCTAAGTTTACTAATCTAACCACATGAATAAAAACTAAATGTTAAAAAAATTCAAACAATTCAATTAGATGTTAAATTTAATTGGAGATATTGCGAATGAGACAGGAAAAATAGGAAAACGACTCTTTTTTGTTTTTTTGGAAGCTCTGTAAAGTCGGAGGATCATCAAACTTGTTGAACATACTTTTAGTCACAAAATTGTACAGACAACTTTTGGTTGGATTGAAGCCTCCACCATCAAGCTTCAAGCTTCAGAGGTAAAAATAGGTATTTATTAAGCAGATTTTCTGGCTTCAAAAACTAACGCCCAAAATTCATGAAAATCTCCATAAATATGGCTATGCAATATTTATACTAATAAGAATATTGGAGAATTTAATAACTATGGTCCAGTTTTGATTTTAACTAATTGCAATTGAGCTGGTCATGATCGCCAAAAGATCACCAACATAGGCACAATCTTGTCCCTTGTTGTTGATATTCCAGACGCATCCCTGCCCACAAATTCAACAATATATGCTCAAGTTTTTGGCCTCAAAATTACAAACAATCTAGAGGCAGAAAAAAAAATGTAACACATTGTACATACCTAAGAATAATGGCTCCAGGGAATGTGAATGAAAGGCAAGCTAAAGTCATAGATCCCATGACCTGAAAAAAATGCCATACGTCTGGTATGGCTATTGAAATTAGATAAGCAATTAAGAGCAATACCAAAGTCAGGGACACAAATCTTGGTCTGTCCGAAGCCAAACTAGGCTTCTTTGGGAGAATGATTTCCTTGATGTTAGCCCCTCAAGGTGAAGTTCATGATGGGAAACACAAGCAAAAGGTGAATTGCATATCTCCTTTAGACTAGCTTTCACGTTCTTAAGAGTATATTCGAGAATATAGTTGGAACTAATTTAGTGTAGCATGTGAGAACTTTAATAGCTTTATACTATAACAGTTGGAACAACTGTATTTCCAAACAAAGCTATATGCATGCCCTATCAAGAATATACAAAAATTTTAGGTCTAATTTTCTATACTGCAAGAGGACTTTTTATTGTTAGATTGATATTAACTATATAACTTTAAAGAGATATAACCGAATAATAATTTTATTTGCCTCTTATGGCATAAAAAGGACTTCTAGCCATTACCGTCATAACAAGTCACTAAACGCAAGAGTAGTGCTATTTCAAATGATTTTATGACTAATTAGTCTCTTTCTAATCAACTTTTTCTTGAAGAGAAAAAACACAAAAGAAGACAGATTTCCTATGTTTTGTGTCAAAATACGTAAAAAGTTCATCATCAAGGAAACAATGAATGGCTTGTATCTCCAAGACACCAATAGAGTTAATTTGAAATGACAAGTTTCATGGCATGATGAGACCACAAAAAATCACATCATGGTTTAACGTTGAGATGTAGTTCAAAGCTTTAATCGGAACGATGTAACACACCACCAACTTCTTCCTTCTTTATGATGAAAAAAGAATATGGATTTTCACATGGCCACATAATATATTGTATATCATTTTGTCTTTTTGCTAATGAGTCATGGTTCTTATCACTTCCACATCCCATACACTTGTGGGATATACAGCCTACAAGTGCAAGATACTGTCTTTACTCTCATGGACAAAGGTAGTTTGCCATAAGGAATCCAGGAAGGCAACGGCAATGATCAAAATTAGCCAGGAACTGTGCCGAGCATCTTCATGGTCGCGGAACCGAAATAATCCAGGCGCCAATCACGGTGGCTGAGACGTTAACGGTGCACCGCCTGAATTTTGTGCCTATAGCCTCTTTCTAGTTCTCAAAATGAATCTTCCTCTAGTTTTTTGTTTTTTTTTCACTGCCCGTGATTTCTCAGCTAATTCATATGTGGACATATTTTATGAGTTTGTAACAATAATGGGACATAAGAATATAGAGCAATTGAGGGTGATTGCGCTAGGAATGGCTGTAGTACTTAATTACCAATAAAAGAAAAAAAAAAAAAAAGAAGAAGAGAGATGCAGAGAAAAATAATTAATAAATGGCAAGGCAAACCAAGATTTTCAAATTGGGAAATGTTATTTTACTTGCGTTATCCCAACATTGTGGACCAAATATAAAGCGAAAAAAAAACAAGAGACATTTGCATGACTAATAAATTAATCGCCCTTATGTTGTATTGATGTTTAGCTTTGCATTTTGAAACACAATACACATTGATAAGTAAAATAAATATTATATTTTAGGCCAATAAAATATCTACAAAAATTGGGTGGTAATGGAGGTGAGAAATACACAACCAACCTCATTAAACCGTCAACATTCTACAGCTGCATGGATTTTGGGTTCTGAATTAGGGATTATGACAAAAACTTCTTATGTTTAATCGTGATGAAAAACTATTTTCCTTGTGCTCGACAATTTAATTGGTCTGAACTAAGCTCTTATATGCTATAGGGTAAAGTAAAAATATGTTATAATATAAAACTCACACATTACATTTTTTTTTTGAACTCATGATTTAAACCAAAGTTGTCAAAGTTGTAATATTATTAGAATGTTTGGGGTTGTGGCTTCAACCATATAGTATCAATCATAAATAGTATAAAATTCTCACATGTAAAAAAATTTATTATAATATAAAAATTTTATATGCTATGATACATAGTTCCAACTACACATTTTTAAGCTTTCTTCCAAACACCACCTTAACAACATATCATGTTTTTTTTTTTCAAAACTTATGAGATGATATCCCTTGTGTTTTTCCTAGCAAATTGTCTAAGTGGAAATGTACCACTGTATCCAAGTCAAACTCACATGACTGCTGAATCATGTTTCTCCCACCAAGACTAGACGTGGACCTATCACGTTTTTTCTCTAACACTTCTCTATTTCTTTGTAAATATTACTCCAATTAATTACGTGTTTGTCTCGGGTCCCATTAACATTAATTGGTATTATTTGCCTTCATCTGCGCAGTGGCATTGAAATTTAATCGGTAGCAGTGGCAGCAGCAGCAGGCGTGAGCTAAAATGAACTATGCTCTGGAGTCTGCCATGAACCAATATTGATCCACACTTTTGTTCACGTCTTTTACCATGAGCCTTTATTTATTTGTAGTGATGGTATCAATCTACATCTTAGGATGTTTGATAAAGTGGTTAAAACCATTGGTTAGAATTATTTTTATTGTAACATGAACAAATATTGATCCACACTTTTGTTCACGTCTTTTACTATGAGCGTTTATTTATTTGTAGTGATGGTATCAATCTCTATCTTAAGATGTTTGAAAAAGTGGTTAAAATTGTTGGTTAGAACTATTTTTATTATAATATGTACGAATTTTATACTATAACGATTTTTTTTTTTACTGTAATATATAACAATTTTACATTATTTATAGCTAAAAAAATAATTTAGACTACTTTTACAAACACCCTTGAAAAGTCATTTGCGTCTTCTTTCTTTTTTTTTTTTTTTGGTTGGTTGAATGAAATTTTCTTTAAAAAAGATACATTGTTGTATGTCTTTAGTCTGATATCCTTATATGTTCAGTGTTTAATTAAGAAGAATCTGAGCAGCTTGTGTACTATTATGATATTCTCAGTCCCCACAATCATTTTCCCTTGGACTACATGACTTTTGAGGAGAACAAAATAGAAGATAATAAGGACAGAGTTTAGTCGCGTAGAGCCAGCTCGTCAACGGTCGAAAAGAAGAGAAGTTGAAAAAATAAAAAAAATAAAAAAAGAAATGTTATGTCTTACCCTTTGACCAGTTTTTTGAACACAAGATTTGTATCTGACGGTTAAAATTTAACAAGCCCATCAATACTAAAATACACACACATGCATTAGATTATCAAAGATTAAAAATTAAAAAAAAATATCAGGAAAAAAAAAATTAAAAGACCTAAAATTTCTCCGGCTACGGCAACTCTAAGGCCGGCGCCGGAGCTGTTCTCCGTCCTCTCCCTCCTCCGTCCTCTCCATCGATCGAGACCCGACTTGAAAAAACCCAAAAACTGGACGGAAAAAAAGAAACAAGACATTAGAAAATTCAAAAAAAAAAAAATCTAAAATAACACAAATCTCCTACACTGTCATCGCCGTCGTCGGGGGAAGGGAGTCGCCAATGACCTCAGATCGCCAAAAACGCATCATGTCGCGATTCCATGCTTGTCGAAGAAGTCCCGCGAAGATGCCTGTCGCGATGGTTCGGGTCTCGAGCAGTGGGCTTTGGGTCTCGAAGGTCAGATCGGGAGGGGTGGGCTCAGATCGGGTCGTGAGCTCGTGGATATGAGGTGCCATGGTTCTCGGCTGCTGCCGACCTTAGTGACTGTGGTTAAGATTCCCCCACGTTGCGATTCTGTTGAGCTCGCACTGTGTTGCCGGGTCACGAAGGTCATCGTTCTGTCGCCATCTGCCGTCGAGGGCGTCCTCCTCTGCCTCTTGCCGTCGATCGCGAGCTGAAGAAAATGGGTTGTCGGAGAAAATGGAATCTCTTGGTGATCGCGTGGTTGACGGTTGTCTTTGTTTTCTATTTTTTTAATTATAGGTTTTTTAATTTAATTTAACTTTTTATTATGTATGGAAGAGTGTAAAATTATGTAATGGAGCTGAGTTTGTTAAGCTATTGGATTAAATCCAATAGTTTAAAAAAACAGGTCTTATGTGAAAACTTTTTTAGGGGGCCTCGTAATAGCATTTCTCAAATGGTCTAAAACTTTTTATCTAGAAGAAAAAAAAAAAAAAAACGAATTTTTGATAGGATGATTTAACAAAGTTAATAATGATTTAACAATTTAAAATTGTATCCTTCTATTACCATAGAATTCTTTGATGGAGAAGCTTTTTTTTTTCTTTTTTCTTTTTTTTTTCTTTTCCTTCTTGAAGAAAACCATCATGCCCCCTCTTCCAGCACAAAACAAATCTATATACGAAAAATCATTACACAATTAGAGTAAATTAGGTGCTATCCTATCTTTTTGCTATTACTATTATGTTATACTTCTTTTTTTTTTTTTCTTTTAATTCATATTATTTTCCTAATCAAAAAGGTCAAACCTGAGATAATACTTATTTGTCACTTTATGATTTTATATAATTTGAAAATAATATATTTCAAACTTTTTTT
>CAMOHE010047568.1:63727-80118 GCA_946598075.1 Artocarpus hirsutus
AAAAAAAAAAAAAAGAAGAAGAGAGATGCAGAGAAAAATAATTAATAAATGGCAAGGCAAACCAAGATTTTCAAATTGGGAAATGTTATTTTACTTGCGTTATCCCAACATTGTGGACCAAATATAAAGCGAAAAAGAAACAAGAGACATTTGCATGACTAATAAATTAATCGCCCTTATGTTGTATTGATGTTTAGCTTTGCATTTTGAAACACAATACACATTGATAAGTAAAATAAATATTATATTTTAGGCCAATAAAATATCTGCAAAAATTGGGTGGTAATGGCGGTGAGAAATACACAACCAAATTCATTGAACCGTTAACATTCTACAGCTGCATGGATTTTGGGTTCTGAATTGGGGATTATGATAAAAACTTCTTATGTTTAATCGTGATGCTCGACAATCTAATTGGTCTGAACTAAGCTTTTATATGCTACAGCGTAAAATAAAAATATGTTATAATATAAAACTCACACGTTATAATTTTGTGTTTGAGCTCATGATTTAAACCAAAGTTATCAAAGTTTTAATATTATTAAAATGTTTGGGGTTGTGGCTCCAACAGTACATTATAAACCATAAATAATATAAAATTATTTTATATGCTATTATATATAGTTCCAACGACACATTTTTAAACTTTCTTTCAAACACCACCTTAACAACATATCATGTGTTTTTTAAAACTTATGAGATGAACCCCATGTGTTTTTCCTTGCAAATTGCCAAGTAGAAATGTATCATTGTATCCAAGTCAAACTCATATGACTGCATGAATCACGTTTCTCCCAGCAAGACAAGACGTGGACCTATCAAGTTTTTCCTCCAACACTTCTCTATTTCTTTGTAAATGTTACGCCAATTAATTACGTGTTTGTCTCGGGTCCCACTAATATTAATTGGTATTATTTTGCCTTCATCTGCGCAGTGGCAGTGAAATTTAATCGGTAGTAGTAGCAGGCTAGGTGTGAGCTAAAATGCACCATGAACCAATATCGATCCACACTTTTGTTCAAGACTTATACTATGAGCGTTTATTTGTTTGTAGTGATGGTATAAATCTCCGTCTTAGCATATTTGATAAAATAGTTAAAATTATTAGTTAAAATTATTTTTATTATAATATATAAAAATTTTATATTATAATAATTTTTTTTACTGTTACATTATTTGTAACTAAAAAAATGATTTAGACTAATTTTACAAACACCCTTGAAAAGTCATTCGAAGTTTTCTTTTTTTTTTTTTTTTTGTTGGTTGAATGAAATTTTCTTTAAAAAACACACATTTTTGTAGGTCTTTAGTCTGATCAATATCAAAATCCAGGGAAATTGTTATCCTTATATGTTAGGTGTTTAATTAAGAAGAATCTGAGGAACTTGTGTACCATTATGATATTCTCAGTCCCCACAATCATTTTCCCTTGGACCACATGACTTTTGAGGAGAACACGTTTCATTTTCTCAAAATAGAAGATAATAAGGACAGAGTTTAGTCGCTCGTCAACGATCAAAAAGAAAAGAAGTTGAAAAAATAAAATAAAAAAAAAAGAAATGTTATGTCTTACCGTTTGACCCCTTTTTTGAACACCAGATTTGTATCGGACGGTTAAAATTTAACAAGCCCATCAATACTAGAATAAGCACACATGCGTTAGATTATCAAAGATTAAAATTTTTTTTAAAAAAAAGATCTCAGCAAAAAAAAAAACTTAAAAGACCAAAAATTTCTCCGGCTACGGCAACTCTAAGGCCGGCGCGGGAGCTGTTCTTCGTCCTCTCCCTCCTCTATCTGTTCTCCGTCCTCTCCATCGATCGAGACCCGACTTGAAAAAACCAAAAACTGGAGGGAAAAAAAGAAACCAGACATTAGAAAATTCAAAAAAAAAAAATCTAAAATAACACAAATCTCCTACACTGTCATCGCCGTCGTCGGGGGAAGGGAGTCGCCAATGACCTCAGATCGCCAAAAACGCATCATGTCGCGATTCCATGCTTGTCGAAGAAGTCCCGCGAAGATGCCTGTCGCGATGGTTCGGGTCTCGAGCAGTGGGCTTTGGGTCTCGAAGGTCAGATCGGGAGGGGTGGGCTCAGATCGGGTCGTGAGCTCGTGGATATGAGGTGCCATGGTTCTCGGCTGCTGCCGACCTTCGTGACTGTGGTTAAGATTCTCCCACGTTGCGATTCTGTTGAGCTCGCACTGTGTTGCTGGGTCACGAAGGTCATCGTTCTGTCGCCATCTGCCGTCGAGGGCGTCCTCCTCTGCCTCTTGCCGTCGATCGCGAGCTGAAGAAAATGGGTTGTCGGAGAAAATGGAATCTCTTGGTGATCGCGTGGTTGACGGTTGTTTTTGTTTTCTATTTTTTTAATTATAGGTTTTTTAATTTAATTTAACTTTTTATTATGTAGGGAAGAGTGTATAATTATTTAATGGAGCTGAGTTTTTTAAGCTATTGGATTAAATCTAATAGTTTAAAAAAATAAGTCTCATGTGAAGACTTTTTTAGAAGGTCTTGTAATAGCATTTCTCAAGGTCTAAAACTTTTTATCTAAAAGAAAAAAAAACGAATTTTTGATAGGATGGTTTAACAAAGTTAATAATGATTTAACAATTTAAAATTGTATCCTACTATTACCATAGAATTCTTTAATGGAGAAGCTTTTTTTTTTTCTTTTTTCTTTTTTTTTTTCTTTTCCTTCTTGAAGAAAACCATCATGCCCCCTCTTCCAGCACAAAACAAATCTATATACGAAAAATCATTACACAATTAGAGTAAATTAGGTGCTATCCTATCTTTTTGCTATTACTATTATGTTATACTTCTTATTTTTTTTTTCTTTTAATTCATATTATTTTCCTAATCAAAAAGGTCAAACCTGAGATAATACTTATTTGTCCCTTTATGATTTTATATAATTTGAAAATAATATATTTCAAACTTTTTT
Source organism: Artocarpus hirsutus (assembly GCA_946598075.1). Taxonomy (NCBI): domain Eukaryota; kingdom Viridiplantae; phylum Streptophyta; class Magnoliopsida; order Rosales; family Moraceae; genus Artocarpus; species Artocarpus hirsutus. The sequence continues at coordinate 66,679 of CAMOHE010047568.1, forward strand.
TTTCTAAAAGTAGAAATATTAAAAATCAATGCCATAGATAGAAGCGGTATTTCTCAAATTGCTCCGTACAACTGGCAGTTTTTGCAAATGGGCTGGGTTTCCTAGGTGGTATAATGGGCTGGTCAGGCCGATGCAGACTTCCAACTCTACCCTTTTCGCCCTGGTGGTCCACAAAAGCTTGTTACAGTAAGGCAAAAGCAAAAAAGTAAGGCAAAAGCAAAAAATTAAGGGTTAACGACAATTAGCTTAATTATGTTTATTGAATTAAAATATGTCTTTAATTTATAAAAAGTTTATAAATGTCTCATAATGATATTATTAAAATTATTTATATGTAATTATATAGTACAATATGTAATATCATTAAAATAATTATTATATCATTAAAGACATTTTTAAGATATTTTAAATATTGTGTAAGATTTTAATTTCATAACAATAATTTAGACACTTATTGTAATTTTTTCAAAAATTAAACAAGAGAAAATTATACCTTATGCTACACTTTTAAAAAGTTATATTTATTTATACCATATTTAAAAAAAATTATATTATATTATTATTTATATTACATATTTAAATTATGCCACAAATAAACATGTGTTTGTGTTTATAAAAAGTAAATCTTAAGAGATGATATTTATAAAAATTCTCAATAAACAAAGGAGTAATTAGCACTATTTGATTGGAAGTGTTGTAGGTGAAAACTTATTCCACCATTTTTTTGGTAATTAATTTTTTTAATTTTGACAAAATTTCTAAACTATTATAATGTTTGCAAATGAACGATTTCCATCAACTTCCATTAAGTTTTCAACTAATATTGTGTTTGGCAAGTGTAATTAGAACTATGATTATAGTTTAAAACACTATAGCATGTAAAAGCTTTATACTGTAGCAGCTTTTTACTTTTTACTGTAGTATGTGAGAGTTTTACACTATTTAGTAACCATAACCGTGGTTCTAACTATAATTGCCAAATACCCTATAAATAGACCACGTGCGTTGCAAGTGATTGATATAAAAAGATATTTCAATAGATTAATATATTATATTTTAACAAATATTAAAAATTAAAGTAAATAAATACTCAATAAAAAAATTCAAAAGAAAAAATTCAAATGTAAAACTAGCAAAACGAGGAGGAAGTTGCTTAGTACAAAAGGGCTTAGACTACCACAATGGGAGGCTTGGACTACCGCAATGGGTCTAGTGAGTAGGAGCAAAGAGGTTAAGCTTGAAGGGTGGGCTTGCACTGGTTAAGAATAGGAGGTGGCACAGTGGGGTTGGGCCTGCCTGGGGTTGGGAGTGGTGGTAGGAGGGGCATAGGGCAAAAGCTTGATGATCAAAGCTTTTGGTTGTTATAGTGTAAAACTCTCACATATTACAATTTTTATTTCAAAAATTTTAGTTCAACTATACTTCCCAAACACCCTAGGAGGGTTTGTGATGGATGTTCGGCGATGTTGGGTTGTGTGAGAAGATGAACCTGGGCTAGGTGGTGGTGGCATTCTTGTCTCCTAAGATTTGCATAACTGCTCTCTCCTAGTTTTGCATAGGATTTTCACTTTTTCAATGTTAGAATTTGAGTTTTATTTTTTCAGTTTTTCTTTCCATTGAGGTCTAAATAATCAATATGCTACTTGGATCTTTTCATTGAAATAGAGGGAGACGGATAGTCTGTTTAACATATCGGTTTAAACTTTCCAGTTCAAACTGTGTATAATGTAAATTTTTCAATAACTATAATATAAAGCAAAAAAGTTACAGTATAAAGCTCTAATATGTTATAATGCTTAAACTCATATTTCTAGTCTAAACTGGTTTGCCAAACACCTTACTACCTTAGTAAGTGTCACGTGTATAAAATCGAGAGAAAATTGATGTAATTTAATAGAAATTCTTCAATTACAAAGAGTGTTTAGGAATCAAGTTAGAACTTGAAGTTGAAATTTAAATGATATAGTATGTGAGAACTTTACACTGTAGCAGTTGAAACTTTAGTGTTATGACTTTGTTCCTAAACACATTATAATTTGAGGGTTAGTTCATCAAATACAGAAATATAGGGGCTAAATTATTACTTATCTAATAGTTAGGGGACTAATTGTGTCAATTACTCCAAACAAAATCTACTTTTCATTTTGCCAGCAAAAGAAAAGAAAAAGAAAAGGAAAAAAAAAAAAACAGATTTTCCTTGTCGCCTTGGAAACAGAACCTTGACATTATCAATTGACTCTTTCGGTTGCTTTTCCCGTCTTCCAGTTCTGCTAAAAAATTCTCCATTTTTGCGACTCCAAGCACAGAGGAAAAAAAAAAAGTACAAAAAAAATAGAAGAAAAACCAGAGCAAACCAAAAAAGGAGAAAGAAATCAAAGGAATTGAAGAAATGGGGGATCAGATAGCTAGGGCCGAGGAATTCGAGAAGAAAGCAGAGAAGAAGCTTAGCGGCTGGGGTTTGTTTGGCTCCAAATACGAAGACGCCGCCGATCTCTTCGATAAAGCCGGAAATTGCTTCAAACTCGCCAAATCCTGTAAATTCCTTTCCCTCTCAATCGTTCCATTCGTTTGTTATTTACATTATTACAATCATTTCTCTTTTTTTTTTTTTTAATTTCATTTTAATTTGTTCGAGAAATTTCCGATTGAAAATTGTTTCTGATAGAGAATTAAAAGAAAAAAAAATGAAATTCATGGTTGGAAAATTTTTTCTCGTGCTGGTTATAAGGAACTAGATACTTTTGTTGTTGCATTGACTTGATTTCACGTTTTGAATTTGTTTGGTGAAAAATGGGATTAGATGCTAGAGAGACTGTTTCATCAGATTTTTTTGGCTGAAGATCGGCGATTTGGTGTTTCGGTTAGATTACTTGTGATTTTAGGGTTTGTTTGGATCCTTTATGCTTAAAAAAATGCGTGGTTTCCATTCCAACTTGATGTTTTTGAGGGGAAATTCACAGTGGTTTTGGACGATCTTTGAATTGGATGGTTGTTCACCTGATGAATAGCCTTGTAGATGTCAATGGCTGTGGAATGGATCTTGGAACTGGTTTTTTTGATAAATGGATTTGAAGTTTTTATTAGATTATTGACAACTGTGATGGAATAAGTCATGAAGATGGCTTAGGAACTACATTGGCCTTTTGATTACATTGAGAAAAACATCCCAAATAACTTTAATTCCATTCTGTTTATGTGAATCAGAGAATTAGCTTAACGTTTATAACAACTCTTTTTGAATATTTCACGCCAATTTTATTGATTTCTAATTTCTACATGCGGGATGTTTTAGGGGATAGAGCTGGATCAACATATATTAAGTTGGCGAACTGTCATTTGAAGGTTGGTATTTGGGATACAGGATTGGAAGTCTTCTGTCCGTTCTTGTAATTCACAAGCAGATGCTCTTTTGGGATGGGATGTATGGTAATAGTTTTCCTTTTCATTGTTTTTCTTTTTAGTTGGAAAGCAAACATGAAGCAGCCCAAGCTTATGTTGATGCTGCTCACTGCTATAAGAAAACATCTATAAACGGTAAGTAATATGGAGGCTGCCAGGCTGGTCTAGATATTTTCAACGTTGCTTAGAGATCCTTTTGGCTTTTGTTTGGCTTGTCATGCTTGTCAAGTTGTCGTTATTATTTGTTGAAGTGTCTGACAAGAAAGTAGAAACTTCTCAATAGCAGGATAGAACATTTGTAATGGTTAAAAACTTAAACTGTTTGTTTTTGTACAGAGGCCATATCTTGCTTAGAGAAGGCAGTGCATTTGTTTTGTGATATTGGAAGGCTCAACATGGCTGCAAGATACTTTAAGGTATTGCTCTTATATGTTACAACAACTTTAAAAAACAGGCTATGATTGTTTGTTATAAAAATCTGCCTAGACACAAATTGCAAATAGGATGCGACCTGGTGTTCATTCCCCACTTCTTATTATGCATTTCCCTTGCTATTCACATTACTTTACATTGTCCAACTTTGTAATAAATCTTGTTATGAAGCCCTTTAAGACATTCCATGACAAGAATTGCACTTTTCTTTGTGTAGGAAATTGCTGAACTATATGAGTCTGAACAGAACATTGAGAAGGCTATTGAGTTTTTTGAAAAAGCAGCTGACTTCTTCCAAAATGAAGAAGTAACTACCTCTGCTAATCAGTGCAAGCAAAAGGTTGCTCAGTTTGCTGCTCAACTAGAACAGTAAGTGTTTCTTGTGTTGTAAATACCTTTTCAATTTTATTCGATTATATCAGAGGTTGCTTTTGAGTTTAATCTTATTGTATATGCCCTCCTTCCTCTTTTCTCTGCGTAGAATTTTCATAGAGAAGGCTTCTGCTCTATAAGCTGTAAACCTTTACCTGTTATTTCAAAGAGCCCCTGAAATCGCAAGCTTCTAACTTTGAATTGCTTGATGACTTTAATTTCTTGCTCACGTGGTTAATGCATACTCTTGTGATCATCACTATCATACGCAATGTGCATTTGTATGTTGTACATTTCCTTGCATGTGTTTGAAAGGGGTAAAGCTTTATTATTATATCCCTTAAGAACTTTTGGTTAGTCATTTGTTTATCTTTTCTTTTTGGATTCTTTTTAATTTGCATTTGACTATGGTGGTCTTACATTTTGATAAAGCCAGAATTGAAAGTATAATTACTGTAACATAAACAGAATGGAATAGGAACGGAAAAGAATCCTTAAAAAAACTAGGCAAGACTGGGTTTGTGTTTATCTTGGGACATGATTGCTTCTTGACTTCTTGTTGGTGCACGAATATAAATATTGCTGACTTTTATGATATTTGATTGTGAAATTGCTGCAGATATCAGAAAGCAATTGAGATTTATGAAGAGATAGCTCGTCAGTCACTTAACAATAACTTGCTGAAGTATGGAGTTAAAGGACATCTTCTAAATGCTGGAATTTGCCAACTATGCAAAGGAGATGTCGTTGCAATTACCAATGCATTGGAGCGATATCAGGTCTAACTTCTGACTGTGCCTTCTTTCACCATCAAAATATATCATCTAGTTTGTTGTCTGAAGTGCAAATTTGGCTTTGCTTTTGCAGGATTTAGATCCAACTTTTTCAGGAACAAGGGAGTACAAATTATTAGCGGTGGGTCATATTGATATGGAAGACTTCTTGTTATTTCTTAGTTGTTCTTTAGGTTCCCTTTTCTCTAATTATGTGTTATGAAGTAGTAGATAAAACGACGGATGACACTTATGAGAATAATTCACCGCCACCCTCTTATTAACATTTATTTATGAACTTTTCTTTTCTTGGGGCAGGATATTGCCACTGCAATTGATGAGGAAGATGTTGCGAAGTTTACTGATGTGGTCAAGGAATTTGATAGCATGACCCCACTGGTATATTTCCTGTCAAGCTTTTGAATTGTGAATTAGTAGTTGCTTGTTAAGCATCTTATAATCGCTTATGTCATTATTCAAATAAAAAAAAAGATATCTTGATAAAAGAAGGCAAAAATCTTGAATCATTGACCGAGCTCGACTCATTTACTTTGGAAGGATTTTACCAATACTCTTACAGTTCTAAGTTCTAAACTGGAGATAACGTTATGTTTCATTTACCTCTATCATTTGTTTTCTTATGCATGATCTGCCGTTTCCTAATGTTCCCTGAATATTCTGCTGTACAGGACTCGTGGAAGACAACCCTACTGTTGCGGGTGAAGGAAAGACTGAAAGCCAAGGAACTAGAGGAGGACGATCTTACATAAAATAATGACATGAGAAATTGTGTGGTCTTTTGTTTTGCTTCTGATGATTGCATTGTATTATGCATTTGTGTTGGTTATTTTCATTTACAAGGCACTGATATTAAATGATGGCACTGGAGTTGGGATCTAAGTGGAGTAGTATGCATGAATTCACTGAGTATGAGTTTGTAATTTGCCTTTTTCTTCTCTTTATTTGGCTTCGCCTGCACATGATCTTGGTTCAAAGAAATTGTTTACTCAATAAGAAGGTGGTTTTCAGTATATATAGTTGAAAAGATCTGATCATATTGTGGGTGATTCTTGGTGTGGATTCCGCCAAAGGCTCTTTTTATTGTTAGCAAATTCTATACTAATTTTACCTATAATAGCAGCAGAGTATTAAAGTTAATCGTATTATCAAGTTTTTTCGCCAAAAAAAAAAAAAAAACCTATCAAGCATGTCTCAGCTTAATTATGTAAATCTCATAAAAACAGGAACTGGGACTGAATACGTCTGTTTCTTATCTGAAGTCTTTTGAGATATTTTCTTTTCCTAAACATCTCTTAATCCTCTCTACAATTGTTCAATTGAAAAAAAAAAAAAAAAGCCAAAAAATTTATTTGATTATTGCTATGACTATTGAACATATGCATGTAATTCTTATATTATCCTATAATTCATGATTGTTGTTGTGAATTTTTATTGTGTGAAATTGTATGACTTATATTTTTAGTAAGAAATGCCTTCTAAGACATGCGTCTGGGATGAATGACTTGGAACAAAAAAAGAGATTAGAAAAGCTAACTGAATTCAGTTAGATGGTGTTGATACACCTACCTACATCAACATTGGGAGTAGATACAGCTAAATGGTGTTGTACTAGTTGATTAACTTCTTTCCAACTCATCAATGCCAACGAAGTTGGGTAAATAACTTGAACCACTATTTCCACTTTAGGAATAGGTAGTTGGTCCCTTGGGGGACATTTGATGATAATTGAAACCTGGTTAAAAAGTGAATGCTTGCAAAAGGTGGAGGAGAATGTGGAAGAAGACAAGGAAAGGGAAAAAGAAAAAGGAAAAAAGCAAAGAAATATAAAAAGATTTGGAAAATGAAGAATGAGCATTGGTTGTTCTTTTAACCCCTAAGTAATCGAAAATTAAGAGTGAGTAATGGTTATTCTTTTAAGCTCTAAGAAAAAGGAAAAAAGACATTCATAGACATTCATAGATATTCATACTAACCCTTAAGTATTATATGCAATTTTAAATCAAATAAAATTCAACAATTTTATCCAAAAAAACAATATGTTTCAAAGTTCGGATGACGAATCTGGAGAAATATTATTGTTCATGAGGCACAACATATACATTTTAAAATCCGGGTGTATGTTAACACAAGTGACGTAATTCGAAAGGAATTAGTAAAATTTACTCTAAACTTAAATATAACATTTTTGTAACTTATTAAAAAAAAATTAAAACCATTTGAATCCATTTAAACTTTTTAAAAATTATGATTCTAAACATTTACTAAAAGAACTATCGTTTTATTTTTTTAATTGATAAAAGCACAAATAAAAGCTATACAAAACGAGTCTTGTAGAATTACTTTCGTGCTATGCCAATAAGTATCTTTTGCATGTACGCTGGGTTGAAAATATTTTTAATTGATAGAGAGCAAGAACCGAAATGAAAGAAGCTTGTCTAACAAATTGTTATAAGTTAAGGAAACTTTACAACTTCCAGTCTTGACTTTTGTCACATCACATGGCCCATGGCTTTGCCTCACAGTAGCTGTGTTTTGACGCCAACGGGAATAAAGACAAAAGGACCAAGTTCTATTATAACCTGTTTAGCTTTAGAAATGAAAATTTAAAAAAAAAAAAAAATTGGCTTTAACCCCTTAAAACGACGACGTTTGGAAGCTCTTTTCAGACGAAGTCTGCCCTCCAGTTCGCAACCACAACCACTGGGTCGCTGAAAAATCTATACAAAATACAATACAAGAACACAAGCTTGTCCTTTTCCCATTCACCAAAAAGCCGAAAAAAAAAGAAAAGAAAAAGAAAAAATTCCCATTACAAGCTGAAAATTCAGAAACCCCTAGATTCACGGTTTTTTCAGCTTACTACTTTTTTTTCCTGCCATTTTTCCGGTACGTAGTAATCTTTGACTTTTTTTTTCCTGCATACATATAGCTAATACTGATTCTTCTTACCCAATAGTCAATACTTTACTTTTATATGATTTTTCCTCCTTGTTCCCGTTTATGTATTGTAATTTGATTTTCTGGATTTCTTTTGTTCATTGTTCTTTTGTTCCTTTTCGAGACAGAAAGGTATGTTCTTTATCAGCCTGTTTCTGCCAAGGACATGTATATGTTAAGATTACTTATGAAGTGGATAAGAAGTTAGGTTTTTTTTTTTTTAAGTTTTATTTTCTGTGCTTTAGATATTTACTCTTACTTGACTTAATTTACCCTACATGCTTCTATATATAAAAATCCAGTTTTGGGTTTGGATTTTTTTTTTAAATTGATTAGTTTTTTAGCCTTTAGTTTCAAATTTTCTTTTCTTTTTTGTACATTTCTTGACGCTTTCTCTAGTGAGAACATTTTTTTTTTGCCCTTTATTTGTACAGATAAGTTGGTGTAATGACAATGGTTGACATGGGCTTTTATCCTCAGTGGAAGTATTGAAGAAAACCTTTTTGCATTGAGTACTTCATGTCACAGTTTTAATATCGGATTGAGAAAAACTTTGAGCTCAGTACAGCAATGGAATTGGCTGATAATGGAGCTCGCAAGGAGGAAATTGAGGAATGTTATGGTAATAAAGAGAACAATCAAGTTCCTCTTGACATTTCAATGTCTCGAAGGACATTGCTAAGAGATGACAAGCCTCAGAGGAATTTCAACAATGCATTCACTGCTATTCCCGACAGGATAAGGTTCCTTAAATTCGGCTCTGCTTCCGCTAAATTCAAGAGGCTAGCTGAGCAGAGAGACGAGGTTTCGCAGACAGTCGCTTCTTCTGGTGGTGAGAGCCTTAAAAAACGTATTAGCGGAGTATTTGCTCGGAAAATTGATTGGGTTTCGCTTATGAAAATGTGCAAAGAATGGATTAGAGACCCAATGAACATGGCTTTGTTCTTGTGGATCTTCTGCGTTGCTGTTTCGGGCGCACTTCTGTTCCTTGTAATGACAGGTATGTTGAACAAGGCAATACCAAAGAAGTCTCAGAGAGACACATGGTTTGAAGTAAATAACCAAATTCTGAATGCGCTATTTACTCTCATGTGTTTGTACCAACATCCCAAGAGAATTTACCACCTTGTGCTTCTATGTAGATGGGAACCGAAAGATATTTCTAGACTTAGGAAGATTTACTGCAAGAATGGCACTTATAAACCTCATGAATGGGCTCACATGATGGTTGTGGTTCTCCTACTTCATTTGAACTGTTTTGCTCAATATGCGCTTTGTGGTCTGAATTTGGGTTACAGGAGATCTGAACGCCCGGCTTTAGGAGTTGGAATATGTGTTTCTTTTGCGATTGGTGCACCTGCAATTTCAGGACTATACTTGATTGTTAGCCCCCTCGGCAAGGACTATGATCCTGGAATGGATGAGGAAGCACAGATTAGTGCTACCGAAGGGCCAGAAAAGTTGAGGTTGAAGTCATTTGAGAGAAGATATTCATTTGCATCAAGTAATGAACTGCGGATCATTGAGGAAAGACCGCAGTGGAGCGGAGGAATACTTGATTTTTGGGAAAATATTTCTTTAGCATATCTCTCCCTCTTTTGTACTTGTTGTGTATTTGGGTGGAACATGGAGAGACTTGGATTTGGAAACATGTATGTTCACATCGCAACATTCCTTCTGTTTTGCATGGCTCCTTTCTGGATTTTTATCCTGGCTGCTGTCAACGTCGACAATGAGACAGTTAGGGAGGCCCTCGGTGCTACCGGGCTAATTCTATGTATATTTGGTTTGCTTTATGGTGGTTTTTGGAGGATCGAAATGAGGAAAAGATTCAATCTACCCCCTTATAATTTCTGTTTTGGTCAACCAGCATTAGGCGACTGCACACTATGGCTTTGCTGCTGTTGGTGTTCTCTCGCTCAGGAAGCGCGGACAGGGAATGCTTATGACGTTGTAGAAGATAAGTTCTGCTTAAAACAGATGGACAATGGTAAGCAGCAACCGCTTTCGCCTCTGCCCCGCGAAGGTGGCATGAATGAGCACAAATCTGGCACGAGTTCGCCGCTGAGAAACATATCTAGCCCAACCCAGATCAATTCAGCTTCCGCTTCAAGTCCCAGCATGGTTTCAAAGGCATATTATAGTCAAGAGAAATCACCACTCTCCACTGTGAAAGAAGAGTCCTGTGAAATAGGTAAGGATCAAACTATGATGCCACCTGCTTCACCATTAATACATAGAGAAGCCACATAGCCCCACATTTGGGAAAGAAATCTGTGTAGCATTATTGTTGTACACTATGTGAGACTGTGAATCAGTCGTGAAACTTAATTTTCTATTTTGAGTTATGTATGAGCATATGTTTTTTTCCTTTTGTAAAATTTTCACCCTTTGAACAGCAGATTCCATGTTTATAATTGAAATTTGATTAGTAAATATATGCACCTGCGGAATTATGAGTTCTGATCCATTATTTGTTCCCTACAAGCTATCAGGATATAATGTTGGAGCAATGTATCTTTTCTTTTTTGCTTCAATGGTGAGGTATCTTTTCTTTTCTGTTTCAAGGGTAAGGCATATTTTCTTTCTTCTTCTGTTTCTTGCTCTTTTTTATTATTATTTTTTTGTTCAAGATCTGATCTGGAATGGTTTCAGAATTATTGAGTTAAAACGGCAACTTATTTGGGCTGTTATGATCCTGTTTTGCTTTCTCTTTTGAGAATAAAGCTTTGGGGCATAATGTGGTGTGAAGTTCTCTTAGGAACGCCAAAGTTTGCATGTTTCTTCTATCCAGGTCCAAGCCAACTTAGAGTATTTATTTTTATTTTTAAAAAAGGTCCAGATTTAGAGTGAGACGAATAGAAGCTCCTCAAGTAAACCAACATCACCGGCGGTGAAGAAAAAGCTAGAGAAAACAAGTGGCTGGGCTTAGAACATGTTTTGAGCCCAGAAGCAAATCAAAATGGATGTTGCTCATTATGGGCTGTAAGTTTCTATTGTTGTTGCAGCTCTGCACAGCCCGTAACCACAGCGCCATGTCGGAGGTATGTTTGGAACATTTTTGCAACTATATAGTTAAAACTGCTATGTATAAAACTCTCATGTGCTACAGTGTAAAACAAACATAGGTTACAGTATAAAACTTTCATCTGTTACAGTAAAATTATTTTAATTTTTTTTTAATTTTAATTGTGTTGTGAAACGCACCTAGATCTTTGACAGCCCCAAGTGAATCAAGTATAATTGAAGTACCACCGAGTGAGATGGCCCTACAGCAATATATCACCGTGGTGGGCTTATACCGAGTGAGATGGCCCTACAGCAATATATCACCGTGGTGGGCTTATACCGAGTGAGATGGCCCTACAGCAATATATCACCGTGGTGGGCTTATGGTAAAAGGTTAGAGCATTTGGTGGCTTTTTTTTTTTTTCAAGGGTCTTAAATATAAAAATTTGTATTTATTAGCATGATCTTTTACTTAGAGTGTCTAGACTCTTTACAGCTAACACTTTCCATAGGATCAGGGTAATACCCTCCTTGTCGAGCGACAACAGTAAGGCGTTTCGCGAACATTTCTATAAACGTCTGAAGAATCTTTTTGATTGTTTCAAGGGGATATGCTAACTTTTATTTTTTGGACTTTTCTAATTAAAAAAAATAGAATTGAAATATTGGTGGGATTTGTATATGTGGCCTATTCGTTGTGGATGTCAATTTTTGCGCGGTCATGGTCGGCAATCTGACGTCTTCCTCTGGTTTTTGACCATTTACTTTTTCTTCTTTTGGTGGTTATCATGCGATCCATATTCTAATGTGATTTATTAGCACTAAACAAATTTCTCAGATTTTTACTTATAGCGTGATCACACATTATGAGTAATTAATTACTTTAATAAGGTGTTTGATAGGTGGTTAAAACTATTAGTTAGAACTGTTTTTAGTGTAACATATGAGAACTTTATACTATGACGATTTTTTTTATTGTTGTTGTAGCATGTGAGAGTTTTACACTGTTTATAATCGAAAAAGTGGTCAAAACTATGGTCCAGATAGACTGTCAATCGGTTCGGACCGACTTACCAAACAGACTATAAATTTTTAACGTGGATTTCTGACGAGGCAATCATAAATATAATACTCATGACTCCTATGAAATTTTGATTGCATAGTTGTTTAATAGTTTCAATAGTTTAAACCTCGTATCGGACATGATGGAAATAGGAACTCGAAATGCACATGCGCTGTAGATTTGCATTGCTGCGTATCAAGAGAGACTGTGTATGGGGGCAGGGTCTTATTTTAGGAAAAATATGACGATGACAGGTGCTCTAAAATAGTGAGTCAGTGACATTCTAAGTTATCTAATTATTAAGGATGATAATATAGGTTACAATAGGACGACATATTTTTATTAGTTAATGTAAAAATAAATAAATAAATATATAAATAAAAGGTTGTGGGCTATTTTCATGTCAATTTGAAATTTGATCCGTCTAAACAGGTCGCGTTCGTGTTAATCTGTTTGACATTAACTTGACCTGTTGCTTATTACTCTATTATTTTTCTAACATATTTTGCTCTAGCATATAGAGTATCAATAAATTGACACTAAATTGGATGCGTTTGTAGTATAAAATTGATTTAATCGAGAAAATATGATTTTTATGTAATTTTGTGCATAAATTGTAGATTTAAAGTCATAAAATATTACTGTGGTGGGCTTATGGTAAAAAGTTAGAGCATTTGGTTATTTTTTTCCTTGAGGACCTTAAATGCGAAGATTTGTGCTTGCTAGCATAGTCTTTTTATTTAAAGTGTCTAGACTCCTGAGATTATGTCCCATGTATCTTTAGAGCTAAGCATTTTTATGGAGTTAGGGTGATACTCTCTTTGTCGAGCAATAACGGTAAGGCGTTTTGTGAACATTTCTATGAACATCTGAAGAATCTTGTTGATTGTTTCAAGTGGATATGCTAACTTTTTTTTGGATGTTTCTCATTAAAGAAAACAAATAGAATTGAAATATTGGTGGGATTTGTATATGTGGCCTATTTGTCGTGGATGTCAATTTTTTAGTGAACTCATGTTGATAGTGCACGCTCATGGTCAGCAATCTGACGTCGTTTTCTGGTTTTTACTATTTACTTTTCCTTCTTTTGGTGCTTATCATGCGATCCATATTCTAATGTGGTTTATTAGCACTAAGCAAATATCTCAGATTTTAACGTCTAATGTGATCACGCATTATCAGTAACTAGTTACTTTAAATTCTTAACGTGGATTTCTGACAAGGTAATCAGAAATAAAGTACTCATGACTACTATGAAAATTATGATTGCATAGTTGTTTAATAGTTTAAACCTCGTATTGGACATAATGGACACAGGAACTTGAAATGCACGTGCACTGTATTTTTGCATTTCTGCGTATCAAGAGATAGGGTTAATGGGGGTAGGGTCTTGTATTTGGAAAAAATATGACGATGACAGGTACTCTAAAATAG
>CAMOHE010047569.1:0-36295 GCA_946598075.1 Artocarpus hirsutus
ATCAATATTAAATTATATAAATACTATTATAATAATTATAAATAAAAAATATAGCTAAATATGTTTAATATTTTCTATAACAATATTTTTATTTAATGTTAATATTAATATAAATACTAATATATTATTAAGAATTGTATTTTCATTATTATTTATATTCATATCAATATATTATATATTATATAAAACATTTTAATATTAATATATTGTCAAACAATAATTCTATGATTATTATAAATTAATATTTTTATATAATATAAAGAAAGTGTTATATTGACATAAAATAATAATTGTTTAATAATAATGATATTAATAACATTAAATATTTATAGTAATATTAATGTTAAATTATATATAATATTATTTTATTATTTATATTTATATTATTATTATTTAATACTAGTACTAATATATTAAATTGATACAATTAATATTAATACTATAAATTATTTTGTCAATTATACAAGATTCTTATGTACAACCAAATACAATAATGTATTATTCTTAGAGATCTAATAGAAGATACCTATGTATAACCAAACGTGATAATCTTGGTTCTTAGGAATCATATTTCCTACCATTATTTTTCTAAAAATATGATTCATACTGATTACTACATACCAAATGCTCATTAATTGAAATGCCTCAATACATTTAACGGGACAATCATTTATAGTAGTACTATTCGACTCAAAAAAAAAAGAAAAGAAAAGAAAAGAAAAAAGGAAGAAAAGAAAGGAAGAAGAGAAAAATGAAAAAAGAAAAAAGAAAAAAGAAAAAAGAAAAAAGAAAAAAAGAAAAAAAGAGGACAATCATTAAGAGGGCCAACGCATTCAAACAATCCAACGGTGCACCTTGGTATCCGTGGAGATGAGTTGTAACGTGTTGACGATATTTGGTGTGAATATAACTAGTTGAAAAGCATACGTTTTGTGTCAATGTATTAAGTATATCAATAAAAAAAAAATAAAAGTAAAAATAAAAAATAAAAGAAAATATATTTTTTCATGGGAAAAACATTTTAAGCAGTTAAAAGAAAAAATGTTTCAAAATATAAGGAAAAAATTTTGATTGGAAAATAAAAAAAACGTTTTGCAAAAAACAATGACAAAAGGTAGCGTCCTCAGTGTATATATATATATGTTAAAGATATGATGTTATACTATTATTATTAAAATAGTAAAAATAATAAAATTATTCTCATTTATTAATTATTATTGTTATTATGATTATTATTTTAGACAAGAAAATGGCCTGATATTAGTATCAAGATTTTACACGTATGTTCTAAGTAAATTGTCATCCACTAAAAACTGTATCTCTCGCGAATCAACCCCCTCAAATTTATCAGATAAGAGGGAAAAAAAATACAAAGTAAGAGCCAAATAAATTAACCATGGAAGGTGTGCATGTTAAAAATAAAAAAAAGACGAACTAAACCAAAAGAAGCCCCCTTAAAGAAAGTCAAGACCTTCAATATCTAAGACACCTATAATTTTGGGTCTCATTAAAACAATGTTTAGAACAAACACTGACGAGAGCACAGCCACCATAAAAGGAAACTCAATTTTTATTTTTATTTTTTTTTCAAATTGACAAATTCTAGTCGAAGATAAAAGTTTTATAAAAAAACTAGCACTAACTTAGCACCAGTGGACCCCATCCCACACTATGCCTTCCACTCAATATTATTGAATAAAAGGAAAAGAAACTACAAACTGTCAAAGAATAAAACAACCCCGAAAGAAAAAAAGCGAAAATAAAGAAACCTATAAACTGAACAACTCAAAACATGACTAAAAGGTAGAACCAAGTCAAGCAAAGTCTGATATCAAAATAAATAGCCTAAACTACGCCTTTGAAAGTTAAACTCTCAGATAGACCTCATTAAAAACCTTACAAGTGAACTTTATAGAGGAAAACAAATACGAGAAAAAAGAGTTCCCATGCTTGCAAGGAAATAACCCTTTCAAAGAAACTGAAAAAGGAAAGAGCTAGCAGAATATATTAATAATTCCTTGCAGGGACATCTCAAGGATAATAGGTGAAAGCTAGCATTAAAAGACCATAGAGGTTGACAATGAAGAGTAAAAAAAAAAAAAAAAAGCCAACTTATTAGTAACTTGATTCTCTTTCTGATAAACCTAAGGAACCAGAACAGTCAAATTATAGCCCCATAAAGAATGTCTAGCCATTTAAATTGAAAAGGCCAACCTACAAAATTCTGTGAACAGACAAGAGAGGCCACATAGTCACATACATAGACTTGCACAACCATAGATTCTTCTAGTCAAATCGTCAAGCGTAATCAATAACCAATATGAAAACCTAAAGTTCAGCTTCAAACTTAAAAGCATTAGGAAGGGGTACTGATAAGCAACCTTTGACTACAACTCGATTGAAGCACGAAAATTGTAACCGCAAGTATATTTTTCACGCCAGCCCATCGAATTATCTCTTGACCTTAGTCTAACTAGAGGGAGAGGGAGCCATTTGACAGAAATCCGAGGAGCATAGCTAG
The DNA here is from genome assembly GCA_946598075.1 of Artocarpus hirsutus. Classification (NCBI taxonomy): domain Eukaryota; kingdom Viridiplantae; phylum Streptophyta; class Magnoliopsida; order Rosales; family Moraceae; genus Artocarpus; species Artocarpus hirsutus. Next base: position 2,522 of record CAMOHE010047569.1, read on the forward strand.
CTTCCCCTTTGAGACAAAAGTTATGAAGAGTAAGCAAATATCTTCCAACAGAATTAGCCTCTCTTAAAGAAGCCAAGACAATAGCTCTAGAAGAAGAGATTTAAATAGATTTGTTATCAAAAACTTTTGGATTTCTAAATGTCAAATAATTCAACAACAAAAAGCTTAAAACATCTTCCAGAAAAGGAGCTTTGAGGATAAATATTTCTTCGAGCATAGACATCAGAAATTTTGAAGAACTTCAGCAAAACTAAAAAGTAATCCTAAAGGTATCACCAATAGTTGATCAAAGCACTTTAGCATAGCTGCGCTCCAGGACAACATGTTGCTAGTGTTCACAATATTCCATACAAAAGCGGCAATAAGAGGGAAAGAGCAACAACGCGTCTACAGGGTCCACCATAGCCAGACTGTTATGAAAGATTTTCAAAGGAGAATAGAAAATCGTGGAGGAATAATTTTCAACCATATTACTTGGACTGTGGGAAATTCACACCTGTTAGATAAAGCTGATCAAAGAATGCTTTAAGAGAAACTTTACCATCCGAACTGATTATTTATTAAACCCATGACCTGAATTTATGGTCAAAACACAAGCAACGAAGAATATTAAGGATGAAATCATAACACAATGTGTCAAAAGCTTTAGAGATATCGACCAAATTCACGACATTACTATCAAAGCCGTTTTGTAAAGACTGTTCGAATTGTATGCTCTTCAAAGCATGTATTTTGTAAATATTTTTTGAGATTAATATTATTAAGATATTTTTGAGTCTGTCTTGTGCGCATAACTAGAATTAAACAAATGTCTATTTAATTATATTATATGTATTTATGTGAAGTTTACAGATAGTCACAGAATGTAGTTCATAAGCGATAAAATGAGTTGGGCACTTTATTTATTTTTAGAATATAGTGAATTCATTGATTAATTTGTCTTGATCATATTTGAATTTACTGGTCTAGTGTGTCTACACTGAACTGGATCATAAATGAGATTTAATTAACTTTGAAATGACTATCAAATTTATTAGATCTTATAGGCATTGTTTTTACTTTTAATCTTAATTTTGAATTAATTATATTTTCATATGAATAAATGTAATTTCATTTGAGTTGTTAATGGGTGAGATTTAATTAAGAATCAACATTCTCATTAACTTGGTGGGAGCAGTTATGGATAGTGAAATTATGAATTAATGATATGGAATTTGTACGATATATCTCTTGATGGGTTTTTGGTACTTGATCATTAAATTCTCTAGCTAGAGTGTGCCAACATTTATTATAAAAAAAATCCGTAATAGGGATTGTTGAAATATGATCATTGGAGAAAACTAGCTAGTGTCATGCTACAAAATATAATTAAATTGATTAAACAATCAAGATATCAATTTAATTATGATATTGTATAAATGATTGTAAAGTAAAGAAACAATGTGGCACTGGTTGACAATCTAATTCCTTAATGGCATACAATTATGGAGAGCAATTTTGATGCAATTTTGATCTTTTAGTGGAATAGATTTGAAATTAAATAATTGGTTAATTATTTAGAGCCATTTTTATATGTGCCTATTTGATCTTCACACTAGCTCATTTAATTGACTGTACCATTATAGGTCTAATTAAAAGAGTAGATTAGCAAGTTAGGCTTTGAGCTCAAATTAAATATGTAGAATGTTTGGCATAATTCTAAAGTACCATGTGGAGGAATTTTAAACATTTCATTGGCATTTTTCCATTTCAGATTTTTTTTATTGATTTTAGATATTCAAATTATTTATTAATTTGAATTAATTCCAACTAGATAAAATGTCTGAGTTAAATTACGTGATATATAGTTATAAATTTTTAATTAGTTGTTTTTGTATTAATTTCTAGTCAATTATTATTTACAAATTAGATTAGTTTAAACTTTGAAAACAGATCATGTGATAACCACTTCACGCATGAAGTGGAACGTGCAACTCTGCGAAGTGTGAGCCCATGTGTAGTTTGTTAAAAATAATAATAAAAAAAAACATACATCATTTTGTTGTTTTCTTCCTCAAATTACCAAACGGGACTACATATATGTATATATATAATAGAAGTTTTTTTTGGAGTGTGGCGTTTGAGAGAGAATTCGACAGTACCAAAGAAAAAAAAAAATATTTCGCCTAACATTGTTTTGAGAAAAACACAGAAAAACTTGAGGGTTTCCTTGTGTAGTTCGAGTTCAAGAAAATTTTTACAGTCAGAGAAATCAAAACTAAGTGAAAGAAATTTATTTTTAGTCTTCTTTGACATTGATTTCAGTGTCATCTTTTGCTAATCTATTTTAAGTATTATAGTGCACAAGGTGTCGACTTGCCTAGTGCAGTCAATATTGAGCCATAGTTTAGAAGTTTTTTGGTGACAGAATTTATCATCAAGATCTTAAATTAGCGTCGTGTTAATTTGAGAAAAGTATGATTTTTATTTATATTTTATATATTTTATGAGCAGATCATGATGTGGAATCTTTTCACTGTGCTTGAAAATTTGATAATTGTTTGGTAAATTGCATATTTTAGAATTTTCCCCAACAAAGATAATTTAAACAATTGAAAGCTACAACAGTGCATTTATGAATATGCATAATTTTCAAAGCACCATACTTGTGACCCTGAAAATTTCTATACGAAACTTGAGGCCTCTATTGGCTAGAGGGGCCAGCTGCACTTGCTGGCGTGAACATTTTCGCCAGTATTTTGTCAACGTAGTAGGTGTCGGGAATAATAAAATTTGATCCGAGTCTGGATGACTCGAACCTATTGTTGTTTACTGATGCTCTCTTTTACTAGTTGCATTGGTAATCCTTATACTTCCCAATACTTACATGGCATCGGGAAGTAAATCACACTATTCTTGTCGTTACACGAAGGTTAATTAGCAAGTAAAATATATATCTAGGGAGACTTGTTATATTATGGTTAGATGAGGAAGATAGAAAGTAGGATTTGAGACCATAAGAAACGTCTAAAGGTGATCACTCATGAGAAGCCAGACTCTCAGCCATATTTGTTTTGCCTCTTTGTAAATAGGAGACACCCTAAAATGTATTGTTTCCATAGGATTGAGGGCATTGATTTACTTTGATTTATAACGCTAAGGAACATTAGTCTTATTACTATCTAACAAAGCCACCAGAAAAATTAAATCAGAAACGAACCAAAGATAATGCCAAAAGTAGTGGAAATTGTACATTCCATGACAGTTAAAAACCGTTGTGTAAAGTTATGATGATTGTTATCATCGTGATAACTTTACATGACAAAATTTAACCATCGTGGAACTGGAGTCACTACTACAAATTGTGGATTCCACGACAGTTTATAACAGTCGTGGAAAAATTTTATGACGGTTAAAAAGCCGTCATGAAAACTTCAGTCGTGGTATGACATGGAGTTTTCACAACAATTTGTTAGTGTCGTGTAATAAAAAAATTGGCGCAGGAAGGAGTTGTAATGTAGTAATTTTTCACGACGGTTTTTGATAAACCGTCATGAAAAATTGGCATTCCATGATGGTTTTTTGAAAAACCGTCATGAAAGATTAAAATTTTCACGACGGTTTCCTAAGAAACAGTCGTGGAAAGCCTTGCACCTTCCACGACGGTTTTTAGTAGAAACCGTCATGAAAGGCCTTCCACGACGGTTTTTACTAAAAACCGTCGTCGAAGGCCCTGAGGTTTAAAAATTTTAGTTTCCCACTCAAATTTAACCTTCGTAAAAGATTAAATTTTGACGGGCTACTAAAAATTTCAAATTTACAAAACCTTCTACGACGGTTTTTGTATTCCCCTAAAAAAAATCTCTAAAAATCTCCACAAATGTGGTGGGTATTAAATAATACTTAGGCATCACAAACACATAAAAAGTAACCTATTCTCACACCAGAATGCTAAATGTTGTTTAAAGTTCTTTCAAACACCAAATACAAGTAACATATACAAAATGACAAAAAACAAATAAATATAACTAATATTAAAACTAAAACTAAAGGTAAATAACACTAAAATAACCAAATAATGCTAAGTTTAGAACTAAAACTAAAAGTAATGGTTTGAAATTTACCAAAGGCGATGGAGTTGGTAGAACGACAAAGGACGAGTCGAACGATGGTGGAGTCGGTAGAATGTCAAGGGATGAGGATGAACGGTGGCGAATGGCATCGGGTTTGTTAGGTAGGTCATGGAGAGAGTGATAGAGGAATGTCAAAGTCGGTGGAATGCCACAGGGGTTGGATTCATCGATGGCTAGGTCGTGGGAGAGGAGTTAGAGAGAGAAAGGGGTTTGAGAGTTAGTGGGTTTGAGTTAGAGAAATTTTGAATAAATAGAAAAAGCCATGTCGTTGGCGCTGGATTAATTTTTGGAGAGATACTAAAAATTTTAAACATGCGGGACATTTCACGACGCTTTTTACTAAAAAACCATCGTGGAAGCTTTGGTACCTATCTTAACGGTTTTTATAAAAACCATCGTAGAAGGTCTCAAGGTTTGAAATTTTTAGTATCTCGTCAAAATTTAACCTTCGTGAAAGATTAATTTTTGACGGGCTACTAAAAATTTTAAATATGCAAAACTTTCCACGACGGTTTTTATAAAAACCATCGTGAAAGGTTAAATTGGGCGGGATACTAAAAATTTCAAACCTTGGACCCCCCACGATGGTTTTTGTAAAAACCGTCGTGAAAGGTCCCGAGGTTTGAAATTTTTAGTATCCCGCCTAAATTTAACCTTCGTGAAAGATTAAATATTGGAGACTATTAAAAATTCTAAACATGTAGAACATTTCACGACGGTTTTTACTAAAAACCGTCGTGGAAGCCTCGAGGCCTTCCATGACGATTTTTATTAAAAACTATTGTAAAAGGCCTTCCATGATGATTTTTGTAAAAACTGTCATGGAAGGCCTTGCACCTTTCATGACAGTTTTTAGTAGAAACCGACGTGAAAGGCCTTTCACGACGGTTTTTACTAAAAACCATCGTGGAAAGCCCTCCCACTTTTAACCTTCGTGAAATATTAAATTTTAAAATTTTGACGACTACTAAAAATTTCAAACATGTAAACATTTTACGACGGTTTTTACTAAAAACCGTCGTGGAAGCCTCGGGGCCTTCCACGACGATTTTTACAAAACCCGTCGTGGAAGGCCTTGACCTTTCACGACGGTTTTTAGTAAAAACCATTGTGGAAGCCTTGACCTTTCACGACGGTTTTTAGTAAAAACCATCGTGAAAGGTCTTCCACGACGGTTTTTACAAAAATAGTCGTGGAAGCCTTGACCTTTCACCGTCGTGAAAGGCCTTGACCTTTCACGATGACGGTTTTTACGATCTTCCATGACGGTTTTTACAAAAATCGTCGTGGAAGCCTTGACCTTTCACCGTCGTGAAAGGCCTTGACCTTTCACGATGACGGTTTTTACGGTCTTCCATGACGGTTTTTACAAAAATCGTCGTGGAAGCCTTGACCTTTCACCGTCGTGAAAGGCCTTGACCTTTCACGATGATTTTTACTAAAAACCGTCGTGGAAGGCCCCGAGGTTTAAAAATTTTAGTTTCCTACCCAAATTTAACCTTCGTGAAAGATTAAATTTTGGCGGGCTGCTAAAAATTTCAAATATACAAAACCTTCTACTACGATTTTTATAAAAACTGTCGTGAAAGGTTAAATTAGACGGGATACTAAAAATTTCAAATATCCAAACCTTCCATGATGGTTTTTATAAAAACCATCTTGAAAGATTAAAATTTTATTCATGCCAAATTTAAAAGTTAAATTTAAAAATTTCAAACATGCATACCTTTTACGACGGTTTTTATAAAAACTGTTGTGATAGCTCCCGCCAATACCACGACGGTTTTCGTCTTCGCGGGTGTAACTTGTCGCTTTTTTTTTTCTTATCACAACGGTTTTTTAGAAACGGTCGTTAAATAAAGGTCGTATAATCTCATATTTGTTGTAGTGAGTTGGTTTGGCAAGGAAGGTTGAGAATGAACTTTACGTGACATTTTTACATGGAAACCATTGTGTAAAGCTTCATATACCACAGCAGTTCAATACAAACCATTGTGTAAAGCCAAGGTTACCACAACTAGGGATGGCAACAGGGCATAGAGGCGGGTATGCTTCCCCTACTTCCACACTCTACTACTCTTTTGTCTCCTGTACTCACCCCTATAACTACCTAATTTAAGGAGGGGGTGGGGTTAGGGAATTCCCATCAGAGGAGCCATCCCCATACCCTGCACATTTACCCATCTAGAGGTCTAGAGTTATTGCAACATTATTCAACTCAAATGAAATTTCATTAAGTAAATTGTAAAATTTAGTAACATAATCACTTATGTCTTATAAAGTAAACCTTAAACAAAATCCAAACTCTATCAATATGAAAACAAAATTTGTAAAATAAATTAAAACATTAAAAACATTATTCTTTTTTCTTGCATATTCTTTTCATAATGTCATGCCAACTCTATAACTTTACATCCACATCCTTTACGTATATTTATATATAAACATACATAAATACATATATAAAAATATATACATATGAATACATATATTTAGGCAAGAAAAATAAATAATATATAATCGGGTTGGGGACGGGGGAGCTAGAAAGCCTCAAGGGAAGTTCCAAATTAATCCTTGCTAAGAATATGTCGTTATTGTGTATAGTGATAACCAAGGGTCGTTCTTGTAGAAGATTAGTTCTAATCAATTAAATATTTAATTTTATTAACTAATAACTAAATTAACAAAAACACAAGAAAATAAATAAATATGAAATACTAATATTAAAAATAGTCAAAGGGTCATTTGCCACTACTAAACAATTATTATAGAATTATTCACAATTATTCATTAGATCTACAAACTGTAGATAGCAACAAGCTCCGCTATTGCAATCTTTCCTTATGTTGTCGTTAAGCAAAACAAGTTCTTCACTTAATCCTTTTTTTCTCAAATAACCTAGAATAAGCTCTTTAGATTTAATTCAATGGAAGCATTATGTTAAAAAACATAGGTTGGTGTAGATAACAAAAACACAAGCTCGGATTGTTCAACATAAGTTATACTCCGCACTGTAATTAACAAAAACCTCTCATAATTATACCTTGTGATTTTCTATTAGTGATTAGAAAATCAAGACAGTGATAGACCAAGTCTCCTAATCTAGTAATAGATTAAATTTTAGTCCTATTTAGTTGTGTACCCCAACGAAATAAGAAAATAATCAAGAACAATAATAATTAAAGAACATAAACAATCTCAATTGAAAAATTGGAAAATCATTCTCTAAATTAATTAAATTAATCATACGATCAATTTTAGGGTTTTGAAATTCCCTTCAACCATAAATAAAATTAAACTAAAAACATACTTGGAAAAGAAAATACAATGCCCCTTTACGGACATCATAGATATTGTTACATTCATTCCCGTTTTTATTACTTTTAAAATTAACCATTTAAATAAGGTAAAGTTTATTAAACTTAACCCAGGATCCATGCATACATTTTTTTTTAATAACTTAATCAATATACGGTAACTTAATCTATTTTTATAAAAATAATTTACTCGTTCATAAACATCCTTTAAGCAGTATGCCAAAACAATTCTAAATTGAATTAACTTTTTAAAACATTAATAAAATCTGCATATACAATTCGGCAGGCCGGAGTTGATCGACAGGCCAATATTCAACCATCGGTAGGTCGCCCGAGGCTTTGCAAAACAGTTTCAAAATTCAATAAGATCAGCAGGCCAGTACTGTAACACCCGTCGATTTTCATGTAACAGTATATGTCAAAGTGTAACGACGTTAAGAAATTTCTTAAATGATATGAGTTATGATATATGATATTAATGGTACTAACCATTTTATTTTAAGTGTTATGACAGGTGACGGTCATGTGGAATTGATATGCTCAAAGTGTTCATGTTATTTATGTTGAATGTTTAATTATAATTTTTGTGATAATTAATGAATTGATGAATTCTAGTATGTTAAGGCATATCGGCAAGCCGAACCAGTTAGTTCGGCAGGCCAAAATAACCCTTACAGAACGGCAGGCTGATGAATATAATCGACAGGCCGAACCTCATGCATTCGGCAGGCCAAGGTGGGACATCGGCAGGTCGAAGACTACTGACGAGCAATCAGCAGAAATCACCCAAATTTGTGACGATGATGATTAGATGTGATTGGATAATGATTGTTGATTGATTGGCATATTTTTGCCTTAATTTCCTCATTTTACGAAATGAAGCATTTGACTTTTGAATGATTAGAATTAATTGATATGGTTTCCTCTTTTAAATTTTTGAAATATGGTAACTTGAACCACTCTTGGAAACTTTGACTTTTTCCCTCAATTCCTTCCATTCCCATGCAAATTTACCCTCAATTTAATCAGAAAAATTCTAATATTATAGAGAGCGTTGACCTCTCATGGCACTCTTCTCATTCACGTGAAAAAAAAATATTTTCTCTACACATTTCTCTCTCACGTTCTCCCTCTCTCTTCCTCTTTCTCTCTTCATCACGTTTATCTTCTTCTCCCTCTCTCCCCTCCTATCATTTGTATGATATATTGAAATTTTGTTGGGGTAAATTCGAAGGAAGCTTGAGAAGAATCTGTTTTAAGATATGAACTCAATTTTGGTATTTTTGAAACATATTTTCCTCCTATAATGCGACTACTATATCTTTCTCTACAAATTTCATTTTGCTCTGATTTTTAATATGTTATTCATGTATGTGTTATATGCTAACCCTCAAAATTTAACCTCAATTGGATTTTTCTACATTGAGATATGAATTTTCTTCTCTCCACCACTCATTGTTGATTTATGCTAAACAATAACGTTGTATTTTCTCTATGTTCCGACCCTTATATCTTTGTCTAAAAATTTCTGTTTGCTCTGAAATTTTAATATGATTTTCATGAATATGCTATGTGATGTTTCTCCAAATTTCGTGTCATTTGGTGCTATGTAGGCTGAGATATTAAATGTTCATGCTCTGCACCTCATAATGAATTGTTACTGATTGGTTATGTTGCACAAAAATGTGCTTTTTGTTCATAATGCAAATGAATGTTGTTGTGCACGAAATTTGGCAAATATGTTCTTGAATATGTTAAGTTATGAACTGAAAATTTTGGTGACGATTTGATAAATATTTTATGTGATATGGAATTTTTATTAAGACTAGGTTTTTAGAACTGTTTTATCAATGAATTGAGGGATTGTAATTGTGTGAAGTCTTTGAATGACTTATTAATTTTATTTGGTGATGAGAATTATTTTTCTACAGTAATTGTATGTTAATATGATGTCGTATGAATTTTAAGGTCTAAATATATTTATTTTAATTGTTTAAGAATATTTATCGCATGTAACTCACTGCTTAATATGATAGAAGATATTTTGTTCCTGCTGTCCCATGCACATTTTTAAATAGTATGGAATTTATTTAAAGGTGATTTTTGGATATATTAAAATTTTTGATGTCTAATACATGCAAGATTTTTATGGAATTATTTTGAGATGTTAATAATTTATTTTATGGATGTAAGTTTAGATTGCTCACTGTGTTATTGCTGTTGGTAGATTTTGTATAGAATGATTTGTGATTTATTTAAATTATTAAATAAAATTTTTATGACTAAAGAAAAATCATGGTAATATGTGCATGTGTTATCTTTATTCCTGCCAAATTTGGTACCTAAATTGTATATGAATATAAAGTTATTAAATTTTAAATTCATGGAGGTCAGAAATATAATTGTGTTAAAAGTGTTGCTTTAATGTTTTATGGTTAATGAAAAATGTAGTATGAATTGTCATGTTTCAAGAGATGAATGTATGTAGGATGTTTTATGAAATGGATGATATGTTATGGTAGTTAATTCATTGAAAATAAATGTTAATTGCCATTTTTATGAATGTATGACATGAACAGAATGAGTAGTGAGCATATTGAGACCACGGCGTCGTCACCTACAAGTTAAGGTTAAGTAAGCTTATTGAGGTAAGTACGTTCTCACCTGCAACATGATGAGTTAATGAAAAGTTTGAAATATATGTTCATGATGGTTTTATGATGATTTCTCATGATGATTTTACATGAAGTATTATTATGAAGTTTTAAGGCATGAAAATTTATGCATGATGTGGTGATAATGTTTTTCAAAGCATGAAAGTACAAATATGTATATATGTATCACCTAAATAAGTGTTGCACACCCCATGATATGTTATGTTATGTTATGATAAGTTATGATGTCATGTTTGGTTTGGGATTAGCTACCCTTCTCCTCTCATGACGGCGCACCTATGATGATGTTATTATGGTACAACACTTGGGCCCTTAAGATAAAATGAATAATGTTTTAAATGTAAAGAAAGATATGTTTCTTATGAAAATGTGCCTAGTGCACTATTATGATGATGATGATGTTCATAAAATGTTTTAAGTTATGAGATTTATAAATATACTTACTAAGCATTAGGTTAATTAAGTTTTACATCATGTTACAGATAAGGGTAAGAGACTTATGGATTAGGTGGAGGACACTGATGGGCGTGTGAGCTAAAGAAGATGAATTGCAAACAAAAGAACGCCAAAGAAAGAGATTTTAATGAAATAAACCATGATTTATGATTCTGAGTATGTTTATTATTTTTGAATTGATTTGAATTATGTTTTATAATTTTGAGTATGTTTACTTGATGGACTTTTAAGATTTGAACCATGGCACTTTAAATTTATTTTATAAATTTTTTTCCGCATTTGAAACTTTAAAATTTCTTTTTAAAACAAATTTTTATAACAGTTTGGCCTGCCGACCATTACTAGTTAGACTGCCGAAGAGTTTAATCGGTCTGCCGAACTTATTAATTTTAAAACCCCGTTTTGTAAAGCCTCGGGCGGCCTATCGATAGATGACCTTTGGCCTGCCGGTCGAGTTCGGGTTACCAAAGTCACAGGTTCGGCCTGCCGAATTGTGTAAGAAATTTTAACCATGTGTTTTTATTATGAATTTATTATTTGACGAGATTAACTATTTAAAGAATGTTTATAAATGAGTAATATATTGATATGTATATATATATATATATATAAATTTCATGGATCTTAGGTTATGTTTTCAAATTACTTTTTCATTAAATAGTTTATCTTATAAATAAAAGTATTACAAAACGAATGTAACGACATCTGTGACATCCGTAAAGGAGGGCGTTACAGGTACAAGGTAATTGGCAGGCTGATCCATGCATCGGCAGTCAAACCAATAATGGTCGGTAGGCCAACTCTTAAAAATTAGAAATTAATTTTTTTTTAACAAGTTCCAAAACTTCAAGATGCGGAAACAATAAACATACTCAAAAATAAAAACATAAAAATAAACATAGTTCCAAAGTTTTAAAACTTATTTTCTTGGCGTCTTCTGTTTGCAATTCATCGTCCTTAGCTCACACGCCCGTCAGTGTCCTCCACCTATTCCATAACTCTCTTATATTTATCTGCAACATGATATAAAATTGAATAAGCTAATGCTTAGTAAGTACATTTAAATCTCACAACTTAGAACATTTTATGAACATAGTCATCGTCATCATCATAATAGTGCACTAGGCACATTTGCATAAGGAACATATCTTTCATTACATTATCTATATTAAAACTTTATTCATTTTATCTTAAGGGCCCAAGTGTTGCACCATAAACATCATCATCATAGGTGCGTTGTCATGAGAGGAGAGGGGTAGCTAATCCCAAACCAAACATGACATCATATCATATCATAACTTAACATATCATTGGGTGTGTAACACTTATTTAGGTGATACATATATAAATATTTATACTTTCATGATTTGAAAAACATTATCATCAAAACATGCATAAACTTTCATACCTTAAAAAAACTTCATAATAATACTTCATGTAAAATCATCATGAGAAATCATCATAAAACCATCATGAATATAGATTTCAAACTTTTCATAAACTCATCATGTTGCAGGTGAGAATGTAGTTATCTAATAAGCTTACTTAAACCTTACTCATAGGTGACGTCGTCGCAGTCTTGATGTGCTCGCCCCTTAGTGTGTTCATATCATATATTCATTTAAAATATAAATTAACATTTATTTTTTTATGAGACTATGAAATCATTCAACACCACATAACATACTCATACATGCTTCTCTTAAGAAGATTAATTCAAAACACATTTTATTATTTAAAATAAAACATTTTAGCAAAACTGCCTATACATATGCTGTCTGACCCTTACGAATTCATAGCTTAATATCTCATAATTAACACATAATTTAAGCTCCAAACTTGGCAGGGACAAAGTTAACAGATAAAATATTACCATGATTTTTTGTTGGCCATAAAAATTCCATTTAGTATTTAAAATAAGTCACAAAATTCATGACATAAAATCTGCCAGCAATAGTTAGGCAGTGAATAACTCAACACTCAGGTCCGTTTATCATATTTTGATGCTGTAAAAAAATCTACAAAAATTAACACATATAATAGACACATAGAACTATTACATATCCAAAAATTGGCTTAAAAAAAAATCAGAGTAGGTAAAAATACACAATTGAATTCGGTAGTAAAACTGATTTTACAGACACGGGTAGCGAACGCCTATCAAACTAGCATTTACGAAAAATATTACGAAAATAATTTTGTCCTCAAAATTTTTGTGACAACCTATATGTTTAATAATATCCTACTATAAAAATTCCCATGACCAAACAAAATCATTTAGATACAAAATAAAAATTAGAGAAACAAGAGGTCCAAAGTTTGAAAGTTCACAGCCATAAAAACCTAGTTAGGAGAAAGTTTAATAACTCACAACATACACATGATATTACCACGAAATTTTCCACCTCACAACCTAATATAACCACAATCATTTTTGCTAAATTTCGTAAAAATCAAAGCATATTTGTCCCTTGAACAAAAATCACGTTTTTGTGCAACATAACCAATCAACAACAATTCATTATGAGGTGCAGAGCATGAACATTTAATATCTCGGCCTACATTACACCAAATGGCACAAAATTTGGAGAAACATCACATAACATAATCCAGAAAATAATATTAAAATTTCAGAGCAAACAAAAATTTGTAGACAGAGTTATGGGAGTCGGAACATAGAGACAATACAACGTTACTGTTTAGCATTAATCAGCAATAAGTGGCAGAGAGAAAAAAATTCATATCTCAGTGTATGAAAATCTAATTAAGGTGAAATTTTAAGGGTTAGCATATAACACATACATGAATAACATATTAAAAATTCGGAGCAAAATAAAATTTTTAGAGAAAGATATAGTAGTTGGATTACAGGGTGCTCAAAATTTCAGAATTGCTGAGAAGAGTCTCTTACGTTAAAACAATTTCTTCTCAAACTTCCTTTGAATTTGCACAAAGAAAACTCAATATTTCTTTTGATTATTTGCAGGAGAATGGAGGGAGAGAAAGGAAGAAAAAGTGAGAAAAAAAGAGAAAAGAACTAAGAGAATTTTTTTTTTTTTTGTGGGAGAAAAATGTTTGCGTGAAAGAAATGATCGAATAAGAGGAATGAATTTCTTTATGGCAGATTTTTTTTTTTTAAAGGATTGTGATTTACGTGTATGATAGGGTTTGAAAATGGCAAAGTCAATTGATTTGTCCAAATTACCTATTTTCACCTTTTTAAAATGGGAAACTTCATCATCAAATCAAATCATCTTAAAAGTCAAACATTTCTTTACCAAAATTAAAGAAATCAATCCAAAAATATGCCAATCAATCAAAACAAATCATCCAATCATATTCAATCACATATCATCATCATCGTCACAAATTTGGGTGATTTCTGCTGATTACTCGTCAGTAGTCATCGGCCTATCAATGTCTCACTTTGACCTACCGAATCCGTGAAGTTTGGCTTGCCGAGGATATTCCATCGGTCTGTCGATTCTTGAGGGACAATTTGGCCTGCCGAACTGCCTTAACACTCCAAAATTTAACAAAACATTAATTTATTGCATAAATTATCCTTAAACATACAACGTAAATAACATGAACATTTTGAGCACGTCAATTCTACATGACCATCACCTGTCATAACACTTAAAATAAAATGGTTAGTACCATTATATCATATATCATAACATATATCAATAAAGGAATTACTTAACATCATCACTAATCTGACATAATTCGTTACATGAAAATCGGCGGGTGTTACAGAAGAAAGAAAGAAAGATTGCAGAAAAGAATGATTTTGGGGTCGAAGAATTCTCTATACGGACGAAATTCCTTGAGCCACCATCAGAGCCTTTCCTCTTTTTCTTCTTCTTTTTCTTCATCTCTTAACACTAAAGAAACTAAGCTTATAGTCAATATATAGGTAATCACATACACTAATTACTGTATACTTGCTCCATATCTAGTAAAATTATTTAGGTAAGTGGCCCATTATAATCTAAATACTTATATATCATCATTTACATAATGCTTGTTTTGCCTGAGTGAGTCTATTTCATTACCATCATATAGATTATGTCTCGCATGTAACATAAAATGAAGAAGCCACATTTAATGTTGCCACTTTGCGTGGGACACTTGGTATTCTTGTAAAAGGTTTGAGTTTTAGGGTATATTTTTACACCTTGTCAGACCACTTCCACCTTTTATTGGTTGAGTGCCCTGATGAATGTCAAAATGAAAATGAATTAAGGAAATAAATTAAGCATAGTAGTTTTCAATTCATACTTTAAATTAAACAAGGAATTATACATACATAGAAATTGCGACTTTAGAATCTTTACATGGTCTATGTGCAAGAAGGTCAAACCAAAATACTTGGTCGTTCCATGGGTCGATAACTCCTAACACGTAATGATGTCCAATATTGGACAATGCAAAGTATACCTTCCCTTACAGTGTGTTATGCAGAAGGGCAAGAAGCCAATTTGCACAATTGCTAACTCCTCGGCCTTCGCCCATGATAAGTGCTGAGGTATGTGTTGGGGAGAGGAAGCTGATTTGAATATCAAGCCAAAATTGTCAAACTTATTATAAATAAAAAAATAAGAATACCTGATAAAAAAATATTTTAAAGATTGATAATATATCAATTACCTAAGGTATACTAGTAGTATTTACACCAATTTCTTGAAAGGAGATGAAATGGTAAAAGTTTTCATAGCCTATATAGATAGACGTTGTTGTACCTCAAGCCATGATGAAATTTTTGTTTTCTCTCCTTTCTTGAGTTTCTTTCTCTCAATGTCTTTGTCTAGTATGTGGCTAAGAACTCGAATACTGTTATAAAGATGTGATGACTTTAACTGAGCGTATTGGCCATGCAATGAAGCCTCCTACAGCTTCATCCACATTCTTACCCTATCCATCGGAAAAAGTAGTAGTGCAATTCTGATTTTAGGCCTTTTTATTGACACTAAAATGTTTTCCTCCCTAAGAAGTGTACCATATATCATACCAGTTTCCATCTACACCTTTCTAGTTGCAACAAGTACATACCCATTATTAATGTTATTATTGAGAAAGAGTATATTTTTGAAAATCAATGGCTCTCCACCATGAGTTGATACTTTAGCTTCTTTCTAGTGAACGTTACAACTAGCACTGAAGCTATCGGTGCAAAGTTCTCCTCATTCATCAATGAAACATCTTGTCATGCATATTGAGTCTTTACAATACTTTGTAATTATTCTACTTGGCGCTAAAAATAAAGTACTTTAGAATTGACATTAATCTAGATATGTTTGGTCTCAAAGTATTGAGACTGCTTAATAATTTAGATTGACCATGAAGACATCCTGAATATTCTAGTTTCCCTAAGGCTTTGGTCAATACATCAAAATACCAATTAATTCAAATGTGCCTTAAGATCGCAACGTCCTGTAATCATCATGTAAAAGAATAGAAAACTTGACATCAAGACCTTAATAAACTTCTATAATTTAAGAAGTTAAGCTTAACAAACTAGCTATAAATTCAGTAATGGATTCAAATAACGATTGCTTGAATTGTCTATCGGGACGTTGATATATTTTGATCCACAACTTGTTTTTGATGGTCACTCCTGAGTCTCTAGCATTTGTAATAGTAAAAGGTTTAATACATAGTTCTTTAGAAACATACATACGTATATTAAGCCACAAATATTAAAAATACTTTTTTTTTTTGTATGTCTGGGCCTCCTATTGATATGTGTTCATTGTGGCCTCTTATTTCACCTTGCAAATTAAAAAAACCTTACAATGCAACAATAGCAGCAGCAGCGGCGGCAACAACAATAATATACTAAAACCCAAGGGTACTAACAAGATTGACAGACATAAGCAATGGCGACGGATGGTAGCAAGGGTGTGACAGGTCGAGGCAGTGGAGTAGAGAGACAACAGGTCGAGCTGGCAGAATGGAGAGGCAACGGTAAGGGTGCAAAGGTCGAGGTTGGAGTAGAGAGGAGGCAAGGGCTTCATTTGGGTCAAGGTCAGAGAGGAGTCGAAGGCTGCGACGAATGCCGACAGTGGCAAAAGTGAGAAAGGAGGTAAAAAGGTGCAGAACACGATGTTGAAAGGGGACGAATAGACATGACATGATGGCAAAAAGGGCTGATGGTTGAGCCGAGAGAATGAGAGAAATAAATGGGACTAGTAGGGTTTCGAAATAAATGGTTGGCTTTTGAAATATTAGGTATGATAAAATGACGTCATTTGAAGGACATGTTACGTGACGGTTTTTGTAAAAAAACTATCATGTAATGACCTTATTTTACAATGATTGCACAACCATTTCTGTAGAAAACTATCATGTAATCTATAATCTTACATGATGTTTTTGAATGAAAACCATTGTGTAAAATTGGTCTAAAAACCATAGTTTTTGGCCTTTTTTCTTATCAACTCAAGGTGGACAACTTGTATATTATACATTCAATGGTCTAAACTTTAATTTTTATGGGAATTATCATCACAAATATAACTATTTAAAATTAAATCATGAGTAAAATAACAATAAAATATAACAACATTGAATTTGCTTAAAAATGAAACAAACATCATTGAAACAAAATAACAAAAATTAGTTAACAAATGATCACTTCTTTTTTTTTTCTCTTTTGATTCTTCAATACATATCCAATCAATATCTAAACAATGCAAGTGCGAAACATCATCTTTAAAATTATCAATCTCCTCAACTGGTGGCAATGCCTTTGTGAAGGATGGGATGTTGGTGCAATCTTCCTTAACTTTTTCATTCTTAAGAACTAGTCTTAGCTTCATTAGCATGACTAAGGACAACTCCAAATTTTTGGAATCCATTCTATAAAAGACTTAGATTGCTTGCGTGCTGTAAAGAAGGGATCATTTTTTAATCCTAATCACCTAAAGTCCACCACTGTAATGCCGTTATTATCAATCTTATTATAGCTATTGTCTACCCACTTGCACTTAAAAATTGGTATTTGCAACCTACAATAATCAATTTCCCAAATATATCTTTAACAAAACCAAAGTAGCTCATGGTCACATATACTGGATTCTTGTCCTTTGTAGAGAAAATATGCATAGCCTTAGCATGGATTGTCACACCACTATTTTAAATGGGATGCTTTCCATCTCTTTTGCGAGTGTAGAAAATATAACCATTTATGGAATAAGATGTACAGCTTGTAACTATCGACAAAAGTCCTCTTGCCAGCTTCATCAAGTCTTGTAAGATGCTCCCATCTTGTGATGCAGAGTGCTCGACATAGATGTGTGTTTTAACCTATTATGAAAGGTCTGGTTATATTTATTTTACAACCACTTCTCAAGTTTTCCTCCTTTGGGGCTTGGCTTTCTTAATTCCTTTATGTGAACTTCAATGAAAGGCTCTACCTTTTTAGCATCGTCAAAACGTATGTTCTCATTCTTGTCGATTTATCGATGAAGGGTTCTCGATAGATAAACCCTTAGGCTTAATGTTTTTTTGTGTTTGGTAACCCTATTGTATGTGCATCAGACAAATATTGGGAGAAAGATTCAACAAATTCCTTTGTAATAACTTTATAAAGTAGACTTATTTTGACACCTATTCTACATTGAAAAATAGCTAAGTCATTGTGTTTTGATTTAAATTGACTAGATTTTAGATTTTTTAGGTTTTAATTTATTTTATTATTAGTTATTTAATTTTTAGATGGTCTTTATTAGGTTTTTAGTTTGATTTGTTAAGTATTTTCAGTTAGTAATTTAGCTTCTTTTTTTTACGAGAAAAAAACTTGGAAGAGTCATTTTGGGCCAAAGGAACCAAGGTCATAACACTAGAAACTTTAGGGTCACAGAGGACCCATATTAAATTCTGAGAGCTCAGCGTTACGTATGGTACTAGAAAGTTAGCACCATGGTGCTATGTGCTATTATGAAAATTGGATCCGTCTAGCACCATGGTGCCAGAAAGTTAGCGCCGCAGCATTGATTCAAGATTTCCCAAAATTAAAAGGTTCCAAATTTTTTCCAAAATGCCCAATTTTAAAAACCTATAAATAAATCTACTTAGGGCTATTTTGGAAGGCTTTTGCACACTTTGAGAAAGCGTTTGAAGGCAACTCAAGAGCAATTTTGTTCAACATTTCAACATTTTTTCTCTTCCTTTAAATATATATTTTTTAAATTTAGATTTGTAATTGAACATAATATTATGCTTATGATGATCTTTATATTTTCAATTATGAAGTAATTTTAATTTGTTAAGGTTACAAGTGTAGTGAAGACAATGAATATTTGAATTCTAATATTTTTTTCTTTCAAAGAATTGATTTTCTTTAAGAGTTTGTTATTCATGATTGTTGTTAATTTTTCCATTCTTAATGCTTTTAGCTGCTTGATCACCAATAAATTGTTTTAAAGACCTAGATTGAAATAGAAAGAAATTTAGGAATAGCTTCTTGTAAAATTAACTGTAAAGTGCAAGTGACATCAAGTAATAGTAGTATAACTTATGTGAACAATCGAGAGAACCATAGTTCATAATGAGTATTTAAGATGGTGGAAATTCACATCAAGTGATAAGTAGGTTTTCATGCTAAAGATATTTTTATTGTCACCCCACAAAGGAATTATTTTCGTTCTAACACATTGAGTGATAGTTACTTTATATACTAAAGATATTTTTGTTGTAGCACATGAATAGTAAGCAATGTTTGTAAATAATTTGATTCAAATCAAATTTGTCTTGGTAAACTCGTATGCTTTAGCGCTTTCATATTATTGAATTTCCATTAATTAAGTTTGTGTTTTTTTTTGTTTTTATTACTTTTAATAATTTTCATAATTTCAACTCAATATAATTTGTCTAAATAAAGTTAAGAATATGTGGAATTCTCATAATCAATTAGGGATTTTATTTTTGGTATGCTATAATAAAGAGAATCTGGTATTATATTGCCAGATTCTCATTCTCTTTTCTTTCCTTAATTAGTGGAGGAATTTCCTCTATTAGTGTGATTACTCCCTGTTTTTGTGGCTTGCTAAACAGCAGCCAATGTATATATATGTATTTTGAATTATCCAATGAATAATAAGAGAAGAATTCTTTTACAAATCTTCATGGCATTAGAGCCCTCTTTTCTGAAAACCTAATTCCCCATGACAAAATACGGCATGGCTGCTGAGAGACAAAGCTCTTCGTTTGAAGTGACCTCCAACCCAGAACCGCCACCCACTAGGAACAATCATGGAGGAACAGAATCCACCTCTCTTATTATCACTAGCCACAAACTCAATGGGCACAATTACCTTCAGTGGTCCCAGTCTTTCATTTTCACGAAAACCACCTCTCACTATCATTCTTTTTCCTCTCTAAAATTTTTTTTTTCTTAGAAACACTCTATTTCCCTTTCTTTCTCCACGTCCTCCTTCTCATTTTCTTTTTAATTTTGGTTGCAATACATTTGAGAGAAACATTGAAAATTTCTTTGGGTGAATTCAAAGGAGTTTGAGGAGAATTCATTTTAAGGTAAGGGTTCATTTTCGGTATTTTGAAAATGCATTTTTCTCCTTATTTCGACTGCCATAATTTTTCCTAGGAATTTTTGTTTGCACTAAATTTTTAGTATGATGTTCATGCATGAATTATGTAATATTCCTCCAAATTTCATGTTCATTAGATTTTGCTATGATAAGTTATGAATTTTCTTCCCTCTACCACTCGCAGTAAAATAATTGCTAATTGTTTATGTGCACATAAATGTAGTCTTTGTTCTTAGAGCAAATGAACGATTTTCTCATAAAAATTTCAAATGCATATGTTTATGTATATGTTAAATTTATAAATTGGAAAGTCTCATGATAATATGATGTATATTTTATGTGACATGGAATTTTTATTGAAGCTAGGTTTTTTTAACTGTCGATCGGCCTGTCGACCATTACTGGTCAGACTGCTGATGTATAGATTGGCCTACCAAATGCCCTGTATTGGCCTACCAATCTTATTAATTTTAAAACCCTATTTTGCAAAGCCTCGAACAACTTGTCGATGGATGATCTTCGGCCTGCCCCTTGAGTTCGGCTTGCCGAAGTCTTAAGTTTGGCCTGCCGAACTGTGTATGTAGATTTTAAAGATGTTTTTAAAAGTTTGTTTAGTTTGCTTTGGTATTGATAAACTATTTAGTGAGTGTTTATAATTGAGTAATTTATATTATACATTGATTTATATATTTAAAAAAAAATGCATGGATCTTAGGTTATGTTTTCAAATTACATTTTAATTAAATAGTTTATCTTATAAATAAAAGTATTACGAAACAAATGTAACGACATCTGTGACGTCCATAAAGGGAGACGTTACAGCGACGACAGTGGAGTTGTCTTCATGTTGATTCTGGCCTATTTCGTGAATGTATGTGGGTCTTAATGAAGAACTATTCCATGACCGTCATGGAAAATGCTTCAAAAAAGTAAAAAGTATAAAAAAAAATTAAAAGATGATTTTCATCAAAAACTGTCAGGTAATATGGCCATCATCATATAAGATGGTAATTTTGTGTTTTTGGTCCGTGTAATGTTTTTAGCACTCCTACCATGACAATTTTTGACAATTATCGTCAAATAAGAGTCATTTAATTATTATTTTGTTGCACTGTAACTCAAATATATTGAAAGTTTATAGAAAAAAGATTATACTTGTTAGTTCTACTCAAAATGCAACAAAACTTGTCATTAATTGCATTTACTACAAGAAAAACTACATTTAACGACATATTATTTACGACATGTGGTTTTTAAATGTCATTAAAAAGTACATACAACGACATCTTTAACTAAGATGTTATTAACGACAGTTGAAACAATAATTAACGACATCTATATAAATGTCGTATTAAAGGTCTCCTTTTAACGACAATAGTTTAGTGTCGTTAAATTATTTAACGACAAATAGGAGATGTCGTCAAAGCCTTGGAGATTTTACGACACCTTTATAGACGACATTGGTCAAGATGTCGTCTATAAGGGATGTCGTAGAATCTCCAAGGCTTTGATGACATCTCTTACTTGTTGTTAAATAATTTAACGACACTAAACTATTGTCGTTAAAAGGAGACCTTTAATACGACATCTATATAGATGTCGTTAATTATTGTTTTAAATGTTATTAACGACATTTTTGTTAAAGATATCGTTGTATGTACTTTTCAACGACATTTAAAAACTACATGTAGTAAATAATATATTGTTAAATGTAGTTTTTATTATAGTGATTGTCCTATAGCGTGTTTCAAAAAATGTTACGAATCCAAGCGGTTACTTGAAAGGGGTAAAATTTTTGGGTAATTATTTCACGGGATAGAATGCCTTAATTGGGGGGATAAAATACCTCAATCTCCTTTATCTTTTTTTAAACCGCAATACCAAGCACTAATGCACTCACATCTCTCACCTTCTAGCCTAGTCCACCCCCCACAATTATTCTGCTCTGTTATATGAATAGATTCAACTTTTATTTCTATTATCAAAACTTCTACTTACATTTTCTTGGTTAGAAAACTCTTTCTATTTCTATTTGAACAGGAGCGGCTTTGGCTTCATCTCCTCCAAGTCCATGAGTTCATCTCCCTTTGCCATTTTTTGTTTTGGTCGGGAAAAAAAAATCTTGTTGGGGGGTCTAAGGGGAAGGGGGAAACACTAGAGATAACGCAACTAACTCAATGGAAGAACGTGTTGAGCCAGAACCTACAAGACTTCAACAAGTCGGCAAAGCTGGAAAAACCGCTCTCATTTTCCGTTCATATAAATTCCATGTCTGGTCCAAGATGTTCTTTTTCTAGTTTTGTCATGACATTGGAATTCGGAAACCCCCGTTGTCACTTTTCCCATATTTTCTGTAATTCCTAACCGTCTATCCATAAGCCCGGTTGCATTCAAGTTAATATTACATTAACGTTAACAAAGAAGAAGGCTTCAAAAGACAAACCAAAGGTGGGGCCAAGTCTAATTCTCGGGGCATGAATACTGCAAGGTCCAACATTTCAAATTGAGAAAATTTCATATTAGTACCCTATGTTATATTGAAATATGAGTTTAGTATTCTTTGTTTTGGAATATTTTATATCGGTACCTCGACTTTTTAGACAATCTTTTTTAGTACCCAGAGTCTTTTTTGGGTACTAAATATGTTTTTTTTTTTGTCTTTTTGTGTACTAAAAAAAGCCTCTAGCTACTAATTGTCTAAGAGTTTGAGGTATCGATATAAAATATTCCAAAACATAGAGTACTAAACTCATATTTCAATATAATACAGAGTATTAAATTGAAATTATCCCTTTCAAATGTTACTTTTGATTTCATATTTCTTTATTTAATTAATTATCTTACTATGGTGTTCAGTATGCAGGTAAATTTATTATCTTTTGTTAATGTATTAAAAAATAAATTTATAAAAGACTATATTGAAACGTGAATAAAAATAACTTAAATTTTATATTTTAAAGTAATTTAAAAAATTATATATAATGTGCAGATATTTTGTTAATTTTTTTCAATATTTTCACAAAAATTTTCGTAAAACTTTGGATATTTTGTCATTTTACATTACAGTTTCAGGGAAATCGATAATTTCATTAAAATATCGATATCCGCAAAAATTTATACTGAAATTTTTGGCTATTCTAAAGAAAGGATAAGACACCCTGTTTTTATATCGGTACTTTAAAAATACGAAAATGTCGGTGGAAATATCAACAGAAATGTTGATTTTTTAATTCATGGTTTTGATTGAACTACTTCACCTATGATGCTTCGCTAAAATAATGTTGTTTTTTTCACTTTGCTAAGTTACGAAATGAATATATGATGTCATCACTACTACAAATTGTGGATTCCATGACAAATATAAACTGTCGTGGAAAAATTTCAAGACGATTAAAAAACCATCGTGAAAACTTTAGTCGTGGTACGACATGGAGTTTTCACGATGGTTTTTTACCATCGTGTAATATAAAAATTGACACGGGAAGGGGTAGTAATGTAGTAATTTTTCACGATGGTTTTTCAAAAAACCGTCGTAGAAAATTGGCATTCTACGACGGTTTTTCAAAAAATCGTCGTGGAATACTAAGGATTTCACGACGGTTTCTTGAAAAACTGTCGTGGAATCAAAGGCTTCCATGACAATTTCTTAAAAAATCGTCGTGGAAGATTTATGATTCCACGACGGTTTTTCAAGAAACCGTCGTGGAATACCAATTTTTCACCACAGTTTTTTAAAAAACCGTCGTGAAAAATTTGTATTCCCCTAAAAAAAATCTCCAAAAATCTCCAAACATGTGATGGGTATCATAATAATACTTAAGCATCACAAACACATAAAAAGTAACCTATTCTCACACCAAAATGCTAAATGTTGTTCAAAGTTCTTTCAAACACCAAATACAAGTAACACATACTAAATGGCAAAAAACAAATTAATATAACTAATATTAAAACTAAAACTAAAGGTTAATAACACTAAAATAATCAAATAATGCTAAGTTTAGAACTAACAATAACACTAAAACTAAAAGTAATGGTTTGAAATTTACCAATGGCGCTGGAGTTGGTGGAACGACAAAGGACGAGTCGAACGATAGTGGAGTCGGTAGAATGATAAGGGATGAGAATGAGCGGTGGCGAATGGTGTTGGGTTTGTTAGGTGGGTCATGGAGAGAGTAATAGAGGAATGTCAAAGTCGGTGGAATGCCGTGGGGGTTGGGTTCGTCGGTGGCTAGGTCGTGGGGAGAGGAGTTAGAGAGAGAAAGGGGTTTGAGTTAGAGAAATTTTGAATAAATAGGGAAAGCCATGTCATTGGCATGGAATGAAATTTTAGAGGATACTAAAAATTTCAAACATGCGGGACATTTCACGACGGTTTTTATAAAAACAGTCGTGGAAAGTCCCAAGGTTTGAAATTTTTAGTATCCCACCCAAATTTAACTTTTGTGAAAGATTAATTTTTGACGGGCTACTAAAAATTTCAAATATGCAAAACCTTTTACGATAGTTTTTATAAAAACCATCGTGAAAGGTTAAATTTTGGCAGGCTACTAAAAATTTCAAATAAGTAAAACCTTCTATGATGGTTTTTATAAAAACCGTCGTGAAAGGTTAAATTTAAGCATACCTTCCACGACGGTTTTTATAAAAACTGTCGTAAAATAGAGGCTACTAAAATATACCTTCTGCGATGGTTTCTATAAAAACCGTTGTGAAAGGTTTAATCTTATACAATAGTTTTTTTAAAAAACAGTCGTGGTAGCTCCCGCCAATACCAGGACAGTTTTCGTCTTCGCGGGCGTAACTCGTTGCTTTTTTTTTTCCTTATCACGATAGTTTTTGAAAAGCGGCCGTTAAATAAAGGTCGTATAATCTCGAATTTGTTGTAGTGCATGTTGAAGTTACTAGACAATCAAGTATATTAATATATAATTCTAGTGGTATAGATGTGTATGGTGTCATTCTAATCAAACTAATTACTATTTAAAATTATCAATTATTAAACGTGTACAAATTTTGCAAAAAAATAAATTTCAAAGAAAAAAAAAATCAAAACAGCATTTAAAAACTATAGCATGCCATAAATACTATGACTCATGTTTAGTCTCACATACAATGTCTCAAAACTGTATTTAACTATCATGGCGGTACTTGAATGCAATAATATACTGTTTTGTAGCACGAATGACATGCTATATATAATCAGAACTTTTAATTGCATCAGTATAGATAACATTCGCTTAATTGCAATCTATGTGTTATGATAGCGTTTATTGCACGCTATGAAAAACAATTTTTCTTGGGGTACAATATTCTCCAAGGACAAGCAAAAATTCCTTTGCAGAAATCACGATAACTGCTTCTGAAAACAACGCCACACCCACCCTCCATTTGTATTTACTTTTATAAAACCTAGGATAGGAAGATCTCATTGCATAATTTCCCAAAAATGTTGAAAATAGAAACAATGGACAAGATTTAAAGATTAAACACATGAGAAGTGACATGCTGTTTGAAGGCAAAATAAAAGAAGAAATTCCAGAACATTGTTTAATTTTTTGTTCCAAACGGCTTTGGCAAGGTCACAGCTAGAAAGAAGATGATCAAGTGGATCTCCTCATTCTTGCCACATAATCGACGGTAAGTGGCAAAAGAAATTTAAGACTGTCTTCAATCGCTAGTCTTCTCTGAAGAAGCTTCCAAACTAAAATAGATCAGCGAGCCTAGACCTCTTTCTTCACAATCTTATCACCCCATGTTTTTGCAATCTTAACAATAATACTTTTTTTAAAATCAATCACCAACAGCTCAAATTAAGCATGAACATAACATGCGCCACTAGTTTTCAATTTCCATCCCATGAAATCTTTAAGATTATTAGTAATAAAGCATTATAATGATGCAAGAACCTGTTGTATCAAGTTATACTATCTAATTTGGCCTGTACATATGATTCATAACAAAATCAGGTGCACAAAAACACAAGTCTGCAGTGTGGAGTAAATTCGCCACTCTATTGCCTTCCTTATAAATGTAAGAAACATAGTTATAGTATACTCGATAATTATGAATTTTAAGTGCTTCAATTACATAAAAGTAGATATCCTTCTCAAACCTAAGATTAATAGGGTGGTTGGTACAAAGGTTTAAACATATAAGTTTCAACACTATAAAAAAATAAATTTTTAATCACAACAGTATTTAGTGAACTTATAAACCGCAACAAAATGTCATCTATAGATGGTTCCACAAAAAAAAAAAAAAAAAAAACTACACTTTTAGTCACAACAATTTTTAGCAAAATTTTTAACCACAACTTTTATTTATATTTTTGTTGTATCTAAAACTTTAAGCCACGTGACTAGAAGTTCTATTGAAAATTATTATGACAAAAAAGCCTAGTTTTTTTTCAATAAAACTATAATGTTTTTAATAGCTGCATTGTAAAAAAGAAAATAGCTACATTATAAATTGCAAATTAAGTCCATACATGCTACAAAATCTCAAACACCCTACAATGGTCCCAGTCATATGAACAGGCAACATCAACGGCGTGTCCTTTTTATTGCCATTATTTTTGCTTTGAAAGCAAGCCTCGCCTTTCAGGAAACCTGTACTCTCTGACAATACCAATCTTATTTACGTGGCCCTAATTTTAGCAAAAGCAGGAAAAATAAAACATTGGTAATGCACATATGTACTTGTACCAATTGTGCTGTCTGTTTCTCATTTGAACGTCGTATATGCCCACTCTGGTTAGAACAAAGCTAAAGGCCCCTTCCTACGTACGTGCTAGCTGAGTTGTATGTTTTGTGGGGCCCGAACTATGACAAATACTGATGACTTTTATTGTGCATTTTATATCATTTTAACCGATGGCACCTACTAAAGGTGAAAATAAGTTTTAACTTTTTTCTTTCCCTCTTCGTCAGAGCACTTTCTTCTATATTTCTTCCGGGTTTTTTTTTTTTTTTATCTGTTTTCTCTCTTTCCAGCAAACTCAAGGCATAGTCAAGGCTACGTCTTCACCCAAACCAAACAGTTCTGAAATGAGATCAAATACAAATCTACAGATTTGAGAAGTTGTTGCAAGTGATTTTTCATTTTTGTTGCGCATATTATGAGTAGAATTAATCGTATTGCCGAAGATGATAGCTTCGATTTTGTCTTTTATTCAAGGTCTGATTTTTTTTTTGACAGGATTCAAGCTCTGATTTTGAGCTCTAAACAATAGGAAGTGCTTAGTTTTCAGACGATATTAAGGGCAAGGAATTACATAATGCAAGTGGAAGTTTCAATCGTAGAAGTGTTCGAAACGAACACAAACAAATGCATCAAAGAGAACAAGAGGGAGAAAAAGAAAAGACTGATGGAGAAGGAAGGAGAGAGGGATAATGTACTGCAAGTTTGCAGAAATAACAGTAAACCTATTTTTAATTCTTAGTGGACCCCACGTGTTGTAAAAAAAATCAGTGCTTGATGTGACATTGTTTTCTCGATTTTTTTTTAAAGTAGAGGCCCACAAAAATCCAAATCAGCTGCCGCTTGGTTGTGGAGAGGGGTAATTCTGGTGCCCCCTATGTTTATTTTTTTGATTAAGTAGTTTTCTTTTTTTTGCTTGGTGAAGATTTGATTCATGTCTTATTAATATTAATATAATGTTACTTTGAAAGGACGGTAAGAATCGTTAGTTAACATATGAGAGTTTTATATTGTAGTAATTTTTTTATTGTTATTATAATATGTGAGAATTTTACACTGTTTATAATTAAGTTTGTGATGAGAACCGTGGTTCCCACTACTCAACCAAACAGCCAGATAGTAGTTTTATCATGTTTGGCTTGTTAGTTTGAATTGTATTAATTTAAAGTTTTTTGTTTGAATAGAAATATTTGAACTGTATAGTTTAAACAACAAACGTTTGAATATACAATTTAAGTGTTATTTTGAAAAGAAAATCTAATCTAAATTTGTATTTGGAAAAGTATTGATAACTCTACTTTGAAGTATAAAAAAAATTATTTAATTAAAAAATAAACATGAAATATATAAAAAAAAAGTTATTTAATTAAAAATAATAGTGTTAAATTATAAATACAAATATATAAGAGAAAAATTACTATTCAATTTTGGTTCGAAATGTTAAAATAGAGGACAAGTTTGAATTTTAAGTTGGACAATTTATCCTTGTTTAAAGTGTTAGTATAGTTCAAATTAATTGATTTATCAAATACCAATTTAAAGTGTAATGACTATTTAAACTGAGCTGAACTTGACTAAACTAGTGAAACAAACACGTTGTTAGTTTCTTATTAGTTATTTATAACTTTATATAATTTTTTTTTTTTAGATTAACTCTCTCTTCGAGGCATAATTACATGGTTCAAATTTGGACTTTATTCTTTAGGAGTAACTTACAGGCGCTTTAGGCTCTTTTTGTATTGGGATTGGTTCCATTTTCCATCTTTTTGTGCTTTTATAAACTTATTGTATCTTTAATTTATTTCTCTTAATAAATGAGGTGGGTGCAATAATTTATTATCTTGATGTCCCGCTCTACTTCGTTAAGTAAAAAACATTACCTCTCATATCTCCCTTTATAATTGTAATGTTAATTGTCCCCAAGTTACAGGGATTATCACTAATCGAAACATATTGTTTTCTTATTTACTATCAAACATATACATATGTATATATATGGACACAAGCAATCTCTTATCAGTAAATCAACGGAACATTATTTATATAAGCCCAGAAAAAATTCAAAGGAAAAAAACAAAGAAATTGAACGCACATTCAAAATTAAAACCATGATATTCCCTTATTATCTAAATGCCAAGGCATGCATGCAAATCCTTTTAGGTCTCCGAAAGCGAGTTGCAGGAAGCTGTTAATGGAGGACCACACAAGCATTTGTTATGGAAGTAAGCAGTGTATTCGAACTTCTGCAAGTTCCCGCCGAACGGAATCTTCCCGCAAAGTCTGTTGTAACTGACATTGAAGTGCCTCAGATTCAGCTCCGTCAGCTTCAGCGGCAGACTCCCATGTATCTTGTTGTGGTTGAGATCCAAAGACACCAAGGTACTCGACAGCTTAACGTCCGTCAAATCAAACTGGAACGAATTCCTCGACAGGTCTATGAGCAGCATCTTCTTGTTCGCCCCGAACAGCGGGGACGCGTCGCCCTGCAGCTTGTTCCGCGACAGGTCCAAATATGTAAACGCTTTTTTCCCCATCGAGGGCGGAATCGACCCTGTGAGTTTGTTGTGTGACATATAGAGGTAGAAATCATCGACCTTGAATTCTCCGAATGAGTCCGGGATTGGCCCGCCCAGATCGTTTCGGTCTAGGCGGAGCCCGCCTAGGTTCGGAAGCCAACCGATAGAGCTCGGGATGGTGCCGATTATTTTGTTGTACGAGAAGTCGATGAATTCAAGACTCTTGATGCTTCCGATGACGTCGGGGATGGGACCGCTGACGCCTGTCCATGTTATTTGGAGGAACCGGAGCTTGGTGAGCTTGGCAATCGTGGTCGGGATTTCTCCGATGAGCTCAGGGTACTTGTGGAAAAGGATGTTTTGGAGGTACGGGAGGTCACCGATTTGCGGGGGGATCGTTCCCTTCAGGTCGCCGTAGCTGAAACTGATGGAGTAAATCCGGTAGGAATTCTCCTCGCACAAGACATTGCTCCAGTCGCAGCAGTCGGTATTGGGGTCCCACGAGACGAGGATGTAGGGATTGTTGAATTCTTTCTTGATTTTGAGGAGGACTTCCTTGTCATGGGAGTTGCAGCGCTCGGACAGGGAAGGGTAAAGAAAGGTAGAGAATAGGAAAGAGAAGTAGATGATGATTGGCATTCTGGCCACCATGTTCGACTTTCTAGTGTTTGCTATGTTGGGTGTGCTAGGTATATTAATGCGTGAATGATTGGATTTATAGCTAGGGTTTGTGAGTTGTGGCCACGTCATCTAGATAAAAATAATAATAATACGTTATTATTATTCTTATATACTATGTACGGAAATTGTAATAAAAATTATTTTTAAAAAACTAATTATAATAAATATATAAATATGAAAATATTTATTATAAAGAGTAGAATTAGAGAGATTAAAGTGCAAATAACTTATTTATCACTTTATTTATATTTATAGTGTAAATAATTCTTATTTATGCAATAAGTAAACTATTTACGTGGTAACTCTATTATTTACTACAAATATTGTCAAAACATGCTATTTACTTCAAAAAAAAAAAAGTCTTATAAATTTGCTATTTTCTTATCTGTTATAAATATTTTCTTTTTTTTCCCCCCTCTCTCTTGATATTTCCCATGTTGATGTGTGAGACAAAAAAAAAAAAAAAAAAGTGCCGTGTGGAAGATGGTAATATTATTGGTGTTTTTATCTATTTACTGTCACGTGATCTATGAGCTGCTAAAATACTGGTACAAATAATGAAAAAGGATATAGAATATGGACCACATTATTATTTTAGTGAAATTCATAAAGCCTTCTTCAAACTTTTTTTTTAAAGAATAGTTTATGTGTTAAAGTTTGTACTAAAATTTGTCCTCAAATTAAAAAAATGTGCTATAAATAGTCTTCCTGTACTGGACATGTTAAGGATAGGAACTTCTATTCAATTTGCTGAATAAATATAATAGACCTTTTCTTAAATAGATGAACAAATACAATATTAAATATAGATTCTTTAGATCAGAGGGAGAGAATTAGACTACCATTTATTGAGAGTAAAAATAAATAGACCAAAACATAGCAATATTAAGTAAATTGATACAAAATGATGTCGAGAAAAACATAAAACAACATTGAAATAATGAAAAACTAAAACAAAAAAAGAGAAGAAGGAAGAAAAAGAAGAAAAAAGATGAGATAAAATTGAAGATTTTAGTGTTTAAAAAGACTATATGATTCTAAAAATGCTATATATTTAAATATTTTTGAAAGTATATTATTTGCTTATATTAAAAAATGAAATTGTGCTATTTAGTACAATTTCCCCTTTTAAAATTGTTTTTTTTCCTTTTTTTTAAAAAAGCATTTTATTATTTTTTTTCTCTTTCCATTTGTGTTTGTTGTTTTTTTAGCATTCTTGATTATCTGTTTAAAATTAAGGAAATTAAGTGTTTTCCAAAGATTTTTGAAACGCAATATTTTTTTTCTCATAAGCACAGTTTTCTTGTTTCTAAAATTGAGTCCAGAGTTAAGGTTGGGGTTGTGGTTAGGGTTGAGATTGGGATAGAAGTCGAGGTTAAGAGGTTAGGGCCAAAGGTTAGGTTTGGGATGTAGTAAAGGCTTATCTCGATTCTGATCTCGTTTCCAACCACCATATATTTGACTTTGATCCCAATCTCATTCCCTAGTCTTGGCCTATCTTGACCCCAACGTTGAAAGCTACCTCAAATCTTCGTGCCGACCCCAGCTTTGTAACACCCCAAATTTTAAGTTAGGGTAGTTAAGATTATATGAATATGTGTTTTTATTTTTACCACTTATGCATTTATTTTTTTTACTTAAGAAATTGCCATGTGTTTATAGGATGATAGAACTTTATATAAAGGTATTATATATATATATACTAAAACTATTGTTGCCGTGTGTGTTGCATGAATGAAAGAATTATACATAAGTTTATATAATATACAATACACATATATGCATGAATTATTCATACACTATAATATCTTTATATGTTATCTAATATATGATACGCAAATAAGTTGTATGTTGCATATTGTATATTGTGAGTTTGTTATCATATAATTGTATATGTATGTTTTATGTAGTAGTTGACTTCCGTATGAAGAAATAAAGACTGATAATCATTACGTTAAATTTGTGTGTGGTAGACAAATTATTAGTAGTTGCCATATTTTATTTTATAGAGGTTTGTGCATAATATTTTGTACTATTGTATAATTGTAGTGGAAAATAACTATTAATATTTTATAATATATATATATTTATGTGTTAATGTAAATTATATGAATGTGTGTAATTGATATAGTTGACTTTTTATTGTGATTGGATTTTATGATAAGATTTCCTAATTTTTTTATGACAATTAATCTTTGGCAAGTGAAGGAGTTTTTTTTTGGAATCCTAAATTATCTTTAATCTTTTTATTTCTTTTATAATTGATTTATTGACTTATTTGGAATCTATACATGGTAGGTCAAGGTAATATCATTATGTTTCCCAATTGAATCATTGACTTTCCTCTTTTTATCTCTTTTCTTACTTCTATGTGGGGGAATAGTTGACTTTTTAATGATAATTGAAATTTATGATAGGTTTTCTATTTTAATAATTGAAATTAGGCAAGTGGAGCTAATATTGGAGTCTGAAATTATCTTTTATTCTTTTATTTTATTTTTGATGACTAGCTGATTTATTTAGAATTCTATTCATGGATAGTCAAGATAATATTATTATATTTTTCCTCTATTGAACCATTGACTTTCCTCTAATTTCTCTCTACCTTTCATGGATACACTTCATCTTGGCATAACACTTGTAATATATTGATTATTATTTCTTTATCCCATTATTTCCTTATTTCTCACCCGAAATTGCTCTCTTCTTTTATATCTCTCACAAGTCCTCTCACCCATTTTCCTGCACGTTTCTTCTTCTCCTTCTTCTCTTTCTTTATTTTGTTGCATAGAGTGAGAATGAGAGAAAATAAGAGGGACTGATAGGTGAGATAGAGGAAAGAAAGAAAGATATTATAGAGAAATGTCTATGTGAGACTTAAGAAATGAGGGGATGAACCGTAAGGGAATAAGGAAGAAACCAAGAAGAGAAAAAGAAAGAAAAGATTAAAAAAACACAATATTTAAGGAGACATATGAATGTATGAAGAGAGGATAGAAAATCATGAAGGTGTTCAATGGCTTTCATTATAATATGAAGGGATATTTTATGTGACGTGAAGAATGAATGAATGATGATGTATAGAACCCAAGATAATCATGGCTAAACGGTTTGTATAAGTATACCCTCCACTGCATTACTTGAACAATAGTATGTTTTAAAGCATGTTTTAAAGTTATATATGTTGTTATGATGAATACGTTTAAAGATATTTTTTATGATTTTTCATGAATATGATGTGAACTCTCTTGTTGTCATGAACCAACCAATGTTATGTATGTTTTCATGGTCAAATCTTTGAGGAAGCATGTTCCAAGATAAGGACCATCTATGAATGAATGTTAAGAGTTCTGACTGCTTGAGATTAACGTTATGCTACGGGCCCAAAAACCTAAAAGTAATGTATGTTTACGAAAGTATGTTTTTATGTGGAACTACTATGGTTTACTTACTTAGCATTATGCTTATATAGTTTTCGTGATGCAGGTGAGCTTCCAAGTAAGGATGTAGATGACTGAGCAAGAATGATCCGAGGTCCCATGACGAGTCGAAGATGTAATATATATTTCTAAGTATTTCTTTGATGTTATTAGAAATTAAGAATTGTTATTGAGGACATTTAAGGGATTTTCTAGCTTTTGTATAAGTATTGTAATCTTAATATTTCCGCTACTAATGATAAAATAATTTTCACATTAAAGTTGAGTTAAGGTTTGGGTGGGTGGGTGGATGGGGGGAGGGGGGGGGGGGGGGGGGGGGGG
>CAMOHE010047570.1:0-11122 GCA_946598075.1 Artocarpus hirsutus
TTACTGAATTGATCAATACAATGAATGTATAGTTAACAAAGTTTGATATCATAATGAAAGTCGAGATACTAGACGGTCCACTCAAAATTATCGTATATATGAGTAGAGGATGAACATAATGACAATACATGTGACTTTTACGGTGCTATAACTCATATTTGGGAGCTTACTTATTTTTTAAACTATAAATTAATACTATTTAAGCGCACATGGTATAAGACTAATGGGTGGAATAATATACGTCACAAATACCATACCATAAGCATAAATGTAAGCTCGTTGTGACATACAGATCAACCGTTCTTCCTAGCAAGCCAAGCAACTCAAGTATTTTATTTGTGAGATGACAAGTTTGGTTCAAATTGAAAAATTGCGCAAAAGGTACATCATTTTCACCTCTGGGATATTCTAAAAGTTAGGCCAGAAGGTGCTGAGGAGTGCAAGGAAAATGCCAATTTTTCTAGTGAAGCTTGCTAAGAGGAAAGATCGAATGACATCAATGTAGTATTTGATAAGTCAAATATCCAAACTCCTCTAAATCGTGAAGATGTTGGGATGACAAAGGTCAACTCGTCGGCTATTGAACTCCCGATAGATCATGCTAGTAATCAAATTCAATATGAATTAGATAAAGATTTGGACAATGACGAAAAATCAGATCCCGATGATAGTGCAGCAACGAATAATATTAATGAAAATACAAATGATACAAAGAGTGACTGACTTCCAAGAAAGGGTAACATTCGTAACTTTCATAAGAATGATAATCATTAAATTGAAATTAATTTTTCAATTTTTTAACACTTATTTAGTATTGTAGGATGTTAGGAGAATAGTTTAAATTATTAGTTTAGGTTTAAGAATTGTAGCATGTGAGAGCTTTACAATATAACTTTTTACTGTAGTATGTAGGGGATTTACATTGTTTAAAGTTTATACCATTGGTTTGAATGACTTTTTCAAACACCTGTTTAGTTTTCTTTAATAATCAAAATTTTTAATAATTTTAATTTGAAGATTGGCTTGCGGCGACTGATTCCTACGAGACGAAAGAAGATTCAAAAATCATTATTTTGCATTTCTTAAATATTTATTTCAGAGCAAATTACTGTAGAATCAAATTCTAATTTTATTTCGTTATAATACATCAAAGTTTTTTCTTTATTGTTTCTTTTTTACTTGAACAGTTTTATTTTTTTCTTGTCAGCAAGTTAAGTTTGCAATAAAGAGTCAAGTTTTCAGGATGTTTCTACAGTACATCATTGTCCTTTTGAAGTTTTCATACTTCAGTGTCTATTAACCGCCTAGATTGATCTCAACGGTTTAAGTTGATGGAGGGGTAATGATGTGATATGTTACTTGTGTCCTTAGTAAACAGGTTACATCCGGGTGGTAATACGTTGTTGAAGGGTGGTAACACATACTTTTAAAGTGGCAACATAGAAATCGTTTTTTTCTTCTCTTCTACCTCTATAAAAATTAAAATTGTAAAATATCATAGATTTAACATTTCAACTTCAATTGGAGCAATTCATTTTCATCTTATATGTTAGAGTGAAAAGAGGAACAAATCCCCATCCACATAGCTCATGAAAATTTATCACAAAAATTAATGTTTTGTAGATCCCAAAAACATGTATTTGGTTGCATTATGCTTTTTGTATCTTCTACTCTTATAAACACTCAAGATTTAAATTGTCACAACATTTTTGTTTCAATTTCAATTGAGACAATTCTTCTTCCTATGCATTACAAGTGAATAGTTAAACAAATACCATGTGCATTGTTTGTGAAAATCATTCATGGACATTGATGGTTTGTAAGGTTTGTTGAAAACCAGTACCGTTTTTCAAATAATTGTTTTCAACACTTCCTCCATACATGAATTCAGATTGTACTTGCAACTCGAATTATAATTTATTTGTGTATCTAAATAAATTATAGATCAAATCACTTCATATTAAATTTTTCAATTCAATTAAGGTCTCATTTTATTTAGAGGTTCGAATTATGGTGATTTGAATTTTGATTGTTGAGAGTGAATGAAAATCCCTATCTAATTTGTTCTTTTCTTCACTCTGCATATCTAAATTACTTTCAATGTTTGTGTCGATGGAAGATTTCAAATCAAGATCTCGTTTTGTCGAAAGGTCTTGAGCATGTCAAAATTACCTATTTTTTTCTTTCACATAAAAAGAATACGGAGGTGTAGTTTTAAATTTGTTAAACAAACAAATAAAAAATTTATGGTTGCAACTACTCTAGGCTTGTTTGTTTTATAAGTTCAAATTACAATTTGAGTGATTTTCATACATTTATTTCCTCTTACAAAAATTTAAATTTCTGTTTAAATCTATAAAAGAAACGGGCTATACATTTTTTTTCCGAACTAAAAAATTTAAAAATTAAGGAGGCGTAGTTTTTAATTGTTGAACGATAAAAAAAAAAACTTTATGACCACAAGTTTACAAAATCACACTTTAAAAAGTCTCTTTGAAAAAGATAAGGGACGAATACTGTCCGAGCAACTTAGTGCTACTGTTCATCTTTTGTTTTTTGGCTGCATAAAACTCATCTATTTGGTTACGTTGTTGTGTCTCTCCTTCAGATCTTGTTGAGAAACTATTATTTAAAATTAAAACAGTAAGTCAGACGGAGTATCTAGCCCCTGGTTCTTGTATCTAATCACCAAACGCGCTTGCTACAGTTTGATATTCTACCGGCTATGGCCTGTTCAACAACTTGCAAAACCTCTCAACGTTGTTGCACCTTCTCCTATCGCCTAACGCTAGCCAATGTGCAAGGCAGCCTCTTCATGACACGTGTACGATGTATCAAAACTTTATATATATCTTAGAAAAAGCTTAAGTGTATATATATTATTAGAAACTTGACAAAAAAATTAGAAAACCGTTTGGAAGAGATGAAATATAGCTACTGCTAATGATGCCTCCAAATTGGTGGCTAATAGGTTGTTTGCAAGAACAGTTAAAACTAACATTTTTTATTTAAAAATTGTAGCAATTTTTTACTCTTTTATTGTAACGTATGAGAGTTTTACACTATTTATATTTATAACTGTTGGTTTCAACTCTTCTTTCAAAGAGCCTATTAGTTGGGGGTTGTTTCATATTTCAAGAAAAGAAATGCCTTTTCATTAATTTTCCATTTTAATCATTTCAATAACAACATAAAAAGCTTGATTTCTAGAACAAAATTTAAGGAAAAAAAAGCAGTAAAAAAACTTTATGTATATTAAAAAAACTTTGTATTACGTTCATAATAATACTTATATTGGAGAAGCCATCAAAGCATGATCTCTACGCAACTAAAAATTTGATCTTTTTTAAGAATAAAAAAATATATATTTTCTATCAAAGGTTTTCGTGACTAAACTTTAGTCACTGAAAATATCATTTTAGCGATTAAAACTATTTCACCACTGAAGGGCAATTTTTAGCAGTATTTTGGGACTGCAATATGAGTCGAGAAAAGTATATAATATTTATTGACAAAATTTTAGTCCTAAATATTATTTTCAGCAACTAAATTATTTGTCATAGAAACTTTGTCTTTCCTCCATTTTTAATATTTGGTGCCATAGCATTTTGCGACTAAATAAAAATTTAGTCACTAAATCTATCTTTTTATGACTAAAAAGTTAGTTGTCGATAAATTTAATACCGAAAACAATGCATTACTTTTTTTACCGAAAATAATAGCTACTAAATTTTAGTCGTAGAACACTATTATTATCGACTAAAAGCAATTAGTTGCTGAAAGTGCAATTTCATGTAGTATAGAGAATGAGAAATAGGATTTGTTTTGTGATTGCAAAATAGAGTCTCTTAAGAATGTTCTATCTTTGTACTTTCGTTTACATGAATTAAATCTACACTTTTTATAATTGTAAATCTCTTTTAAATGTATTCTCTTAGAAAGGTTTTTTTCTTCATTCATATAAGAAAATTTCAGCCCTTTTTAAAATTAAGAAATAACACATGACAAAAGTGTATACATATATATGGAAATTTACTGGTACTTGTAGGACATATTTTTAAACCATGAAATAATTTATAAGATTGAAAAATATGTAATAATATAATCTAATTTTAATGAAAATATAAGGTTTAAAAAGGGTATCTTGCCCTTAGTATTCTTTATTATAAGAGCAAAAAATATATAGCAAGAAATACTTTTAATTTTTATAAAGCCGACAGGTTGAGGCATATATTTCATAATTGTAGAGCAAAAATGAAGAATAATGCAAGCAAACACCCCATATAAACACTATCTTTTGTCATAAAAAGCAAACAAGATTTGGCTATACAGCCGTAGTTTGTTGACAAAATAAAAACCAATAATATAAAGCTAAAAACAGATTGAAAAGGACTTGCATTAAATTAACGACACAATCATTCAATAGGTGTTTGTTGAATAGTTTACCCCTGTTTGGCTCCGTGGTTTCCACCACGATTTCTACCACAAACTCAGTTATGAACAATGTAAAGCTCTCATATGCTACAGTGACAATAAAAAAATTTGCTACAGTGTAAAGTTTCACATGCTACAACAAAAATGGTTCCCACCACTGGTTCTCACCACTCTCCAAACACCCCTTAATCTATTAAATTGTGTTTAAAAAATATAAAATATAAGAGTAATTTTTTATTATAACATATAAAATTTTATACCATTTATAATTAAACTATTGTTCTAAAAACACATCCCATAAGTCCAATGAGTGCAAAAGATCCATAGTGATAGTGTTTGATTGGCATTGTGCTTGCTATTTTTCTTTAAGACAAGTCAATGAATCAAAAGACACTTTGATGGAATGTGGTAAAGTGTGAACGCGTTGAAATTGGCTAAACCTATAAGTGTTGTTGATGCTTCCTGAGGCTCTTAAATTTGTCTGACGTAAAGTTTTTGGTGCCTGAAAATCACCTTTCAGAAGCAAAAAAAAAAAAAAATTGTAGTTTTCTCTTAAGGCTTTTAGGATTGTTTTTAAAATAAATAAAAATATTTTTATTTTAAAAAACAAATTTTTTAAAAAATTATACTAAAAATATTTTTAAAATTTTTGTCTTAAAAAAACATACAAAAATATTTCTTAAAATTTTAATACCAAAAACAAACTGGCTTTTTGAATTTAGTTCAGGAGCAAGGGGCCTTTTTTTGGGAAAAATATATTTCATTTTTATGATTATAGCTCTATTTATAAAAATATAAGTTTTAGTCTAATATATAATATACTTTTAGACCAGGTTTTATTATTTGTTAGTAGGAGATTATAACTTTATGAGATTAAATAAAATTATTTTTTCCTTAAAATTTTGTTAATATTATACATTTTCAAATCATTAGATACGATAAAAATTCTAATTTTTTTTATAAATCTAACAGCTAAAAATAAATACTTATTAATAAGTTATTTTTTTAGTATCCACGTGAATAGTTCATATTAGACACTTTCTTTTGTGTGTGTTTTGGACCCTTAGAACCCGATGAAGAGACATCTTTTGAAGAGAAAAGTACGATTCTCTTCCAGACTCTGGAATTAAACGCCTTTCTTGCAACGTTTTCTTTACCTTTACAATAAAAGTGCATGAAAGAGTTATCTTTGGCATTTCAATTAAAACTAATAATTCTTATTAAAAAAATTATTATGGTATAAAATTTATATGTTATAGTTTTTAAACCAATATTTTTAATTTCAGTTGCTCTTTTCAACAGTAGTAGTTTAGGCGCTTTGCATTCCATATGTACGGGCTAATTCCTGTTTAATGGGCTTGAGTGTAGTCATCGGATTCCACATTGGTAAATGGGAAAGCCCCCATGAAATGGCCCAATCCATGGTAGCTTTATACGCACTTCTAAAGTACTTTTAATTAGTCCTAAATATCATGTGCTTTTTTCTCTCTTTTAAATGTGGTTAAAAGGTCACTAGATGTAAGAAAACCTTTAACTAAAGATAACACAAAAAGTTGATGCAAGTATGATTTGGTGGTGTTGGACTCCCAGCCACAAGCAACAAGAACAATTAAAGCCTTCCCCAGAGGGTAAAAAAAGGGAACCACATATTAGCATGATATGTCAACTTCTCACTGGGGCATTGGCTACATTGTAGTTCTGTGGACAGAAATTGGATGTCGTTTTTCTCTTTCGCTTGAAAACAAACCTCAATAATAATGAGTCACTAGTACTACTCACACTATTATCATTGCTTAAGTCAAAACCCATTTCCATTTTCTTCTCCTCCTTTCTGTTGGAAGTTCTTCATCCTTTCTTGGTCAGAACTCGGAACCGCCAAGTGTGAGAAGCGAGGAAAATGGGACTTCTTTGCGGTTGTGATGAAGATTCATTCCTGTTGGGGATGGTGGTAGCTTTGGTCTTTGCAATGGCTTTCCTTATCTTATGTCAGCCTCCTCAAAGAAGAGTTGCTATCTACCATTGTTCTTAACTCTCTCTCTCTCTCTCTCTCTCTCTCTCAATATATATATATTTATATATATATAATGTCTTCTTGGGTAATTGGCAAGCTTGTTTCTTAATGTTTTTGCGCCATATGCAGTATCTTGTGAAGGTTTGTTGTTGTACACGAATATCTACTTCTACTACTATTATGATGTATTTATCTGAATTAAGACTGAAAATAAAATGGAGTTGAATTAAATAAGCAAAATTTCTCTCTTCAATCTTTTCATTTATTTTTCTTACTTTTCTTATTTGTGTATATTTCCCTTTTCTACTTTTCACCTATGGATCTAACTAAAGTCTGATATTGTCTCAAGTAAAAACACACTATATAGCCCACTTGATAGGAAGAGAAACATTTCACATGTCTTGCTTGTAAAAAAACCTGTCATTTTTTGCTTTTTATTCTAATACTTGTCATAAGACACCCATATAAACTGTGGCTTACCTGTTATCTTTACAAGGCAGAATCTTGAATGAATGCCTAGTTGATTCAATACCCAACAAAAACAAATTTTCTTGCCTGAATTGAATGCATAGTCCATTGTCAGAACCAACGTTCGAACAAGTGCCCAATTTGCTTGCCAGAAGACAAAAGATATTGACACAAGAAATTTGCAATTCTCAACATTGTAAAGCAATTAATATTTGACACTCCATGTGCCAGAGGTTCAAAAGTAACTTGCCCGTTAGGTGAAAGTTTCATGGATGTAGCTACATCAGATAAATATAAACAACACAAAACAGACAAGTTAAACAAGAAAAACTTTATATATATTTTTGATATGATCCTCTTTGTTAGTGGAATCCCCAGGCTCTTAAGATGAGATGGACAGGTCATATCCTTAAAAAGGAGTTTAAATCTGCTACTAGCTGTTTCAAACTCTTAACCGGAGCATAGCTTCTCAAGAGCCAAGTTCTCGTCACCACCGACAGATTCCAAAGTGCTCCTCGCCTGAGCTTCAGGGAAGCCCATCTCCACAAGTTTTTGCACCTGTACCATCAAAACATCTCAGTTACATATTGTTGCGAATGAGATATATATATATATATATACATATATATATCTTGGACTTGGTGAATAATTTTTTTTATTTTAGTGTAGAATAAGTTAACAAATATCTGCTAAGCAAATTTTACTTTGGAATACATGATTTCACTTACCTTCTCCTCAATCCCAAGCGACGATGTCTTGGCGAAAGTTTCTGTCCAGTACCGAGCAGTGCTGACAAAGGTTTGATACTGTTTAATATACTGTGATCACACCGTAAAGGTAACAAGTAAGACCAATAGAAGACATTACAAGAAAGACAATAAGATAAGAAGGACTAGAGCAAGACTAAAGGCAGCTTAATAAGGACTTGATCATCTGTATGCACTGCATAATGAATATCCAAAGCACAGCAAGTATAAGTGATTAGAAAAAGGAAAATGTGATTAAATGCATAATTGTGGGGTAAAGAATAGCAGCGTATAAGACCTGTTGTGCCACCACAGCATCCTGAGGGTCATCAGGTTCTGGTGCAGAAAGCAATGCTTGTACAGAAAGAAGAGCTGTTTTCAATGTGAGAGCTGGGCTCCACTGATCCTTCAAGATATCCAAGCAAATAGCTCCACTTTGACTGCTGATATTAGGGTGCCTTCAACAACAGATATGAATAAAGCATCAACATGTTTAAAACAAACTGACTACATGAGCTGAAAATATAAACTGCGACCAATCAACAGGACTTGAAAGTCAAACTGTTTAGCATCCTCTAATAATCAGCTGAATTCATCAAACTAAAATCTGCTCATAGGCGCTAAATAACCTGACATGAAAAGTTCAGTTATCATGGACCATTATAACTCGTTCGCAGAACATACGAGAACAGCTAGAACAAGTGATTTTTGCAAGCATTAGCATGGAACAGAGCTCCAGCTTAATTACGACCAGTTGAGAAATTCTAAATTAAACAAAAAAGGAAGAATTCAATGCATTAATTCTACATCTGTTTTGCTGATTCCTCTATCAAGGACCAGCAAAGTGTACCATTAGATAATTTCCATCTTGAAGCATTTGTTTTATAATTCTTTACCTAACGTATAGCAGTCCGATGACTTGAGTCAAATGCATATTCTAAATATTATCTAGTCGTACTACGTTAGTATATAACAGTATCATGCATGAAATCATTCTTTACAACATTCCTTAAGATATACGTAGCCAATAAATAATTTTCAACAAAACCAGAAGAAATGAGGAAGAAGAAAAAAATTACACATGATTTCCTCTTACCAAACTTTTGTTGAAAACTGCATTTTGGGAGGCTCAAAAGGATACCCATCTGCAAGAACAAACCAGTAATCAACGCCAAACTTCATAATTAAGGTTATATAAATAATCCATGTATATTCTAGCTAAAAAATGAGATAATATTATCAACAAACACTAATCTACAAGAAGAAAACACTTTCCATTAATTATAGTGGTCTACTTCCGAACACCTAAATCAATCAATTTCATAGTAATTTAAACACACAAATATAGAATTTTAACACATTACACATCCAATTGAGCCCTAGAACGACCAAATTACATTACTTTTTCCGTTTCACTTTAAACTAATCACAATTATCTCCGCCGAAAACCTCAATTACCAAACCAAAACCCAAACTTTTTCTACAAACAAGGAGAAAAAAAATCAACATATTCGATCAAAAATTAATTAATCCAAAAAACACGAAAAAGGAAAAATGGCAGAATTAGGATGGAAACCAGGTAAGGTTATATCTATCTGGAAGGTTCCGCCTTCGTAAGGGGTGCCGAGAGGGCCGGGGATGGTTCCGACGAGGCGAGCGAGGGTGGCGTCGGACTTGGGAGCGACTCTAATGCCGGAGCCCTCCACGTCCTTGCTGCATTCTTGAAGCTCC
The DNA here is from genome assembly GCA_946598075.1 of Artocarpus hirsutus. Classification (NCBI taxonomy): domain Eukaryota; kingdom Viridiplantae; phylum Streptophyta; class Magnoliopsida; order Rosales; family Moraceae; genus Artocarpus; species Artocarpus hirsutus. Next base: position 9,391 of record CAMOHE010047570.1, read on the forward strand.
TTCTGAACTCGAGCGAAGTCTATCATCTTCTTCTTCTTCTTCTTCTTCGAATTTCTCGATTTGCAGAAAGAGAAACGACAGAAAAAAGACGAAAACTGATTTTATATATATATATATATATATGAATATGTGTGTGCACAGAGAAAAAGAGAGAGGGAAAAACAGGCTCTCTTGCTTTCCTTCTCTCTCTAACTCTACCTATACCTCTCTCTTTCTCTCTCTACAATTGATGCTTTCCTTTGAGAGAGAGATAAAGACAGAGAGAGTTTCGAGGGCTTTATTTTTGAAAATTAGAATCCGTTTAATATTTTTTAAAAAACAGATAAAAATATTTTTATTTTAAAAATAAAAATTTTTAAAATTTATATTAAAAATATATTTAAAATTTTTGTGTAAAAAAATATGTAAAAATATTTTTAAAAATTCTAAGAACAAAACCTAAAGTGTGATTTTTACCAATTTTATTTTTTTATTTAAATGACCGATTTCTTTATTTTTATGCAAAAAGAAAGGGGTGATTATTAACAATTCTTTTTTTAGATGACCCTATTAGAAATCAATGTTTTTTTTCAAATGCAAATGAATATTACGGTTAAAAAAACGCTTATGTTATGAAGGGGTTAATTTCCTTTAAAAAAATTTTTACAAATAGTCTTGAAATTTACTTTTACTTTTATTTTAATTTTTAACGTTTAAAAGTTCTCCCTTTAGTCCTTTGTCTGTTACTTTCTCTTTCCCTCTCTACAATTCATGCTTTGCTTCGATAGAAAAAGAGATGGAGAGTCTTGGGTGCTTTATTTTTGAAAATTAGAGTGTGATTACTACCAATTTTATTTTTTTGACCTATTTCTTTTTTTATGGGAAAAGAATAGTGTGATTATTAACATTTTTTTCTTTTTAAGAATGAGCCATTAGAAATAATTTTTTTTTAATGCAAATGAATATTGCGGTTAAACAAAACCCTTATGTTAAAAAGGGCTTAATTTCCTTTGAAAAAAAGTTTAATTTTACAAATAGTTCTTGAGGTTTACCCTCAGTATTATTTTATTCCTTAACATTTAAAAGCTCTCACTTTAGCCCTTAATATATTATTTTGTTTCAGTTTTGGTCCTTCTATTATTTAGGTATTAATTTAACAAAGAAAATTTTAAAATGTCTCCCTTTAATTCTTAATCTATTATTTTGTTTCACTTTTGATTCCTCTATTATAACTGAGAGTTATTAGATACTATAATTTAAAAAATCTAAAGTGAAACACTAACGATTTTGATGCACATAATTAAAAAAGAAAACAGTTTTATCCTATTGTTAATGTAACGCCCTTAGGTGGGGGGGTTAACAGTTTTTATTAAATAAAATGAAGATTAAAAAATAAAAATAAATCATCAAAGTAATTTGCTTGGGACTTAAATAAAAACTCTCAAAATAAAATAAAAACATAAACAAATAAATAAACCACAGTTTAATATAGCACCTTAAATTTTAATAATATAAAACTGTCATCATCATCATTTCAACCCTCAACTCATCTTAATACAGTCACAGAAAGTAACAACCGATGCTTACATTATCATGAAGAACATTCTTTACAATTGAAGCAATCCCAACGTAATATAGCTACATAGCTTCCTCAATTATTTTTCTTGTAACCACCTCACACTTAGTGAGTCCTGAAAAGATGAAAATAAAAAGGGAATGAGCGACAACATGCTCAGTAGGAAAAACCATTACT